>CM074951.1:22781017-22806781 GCA_037577455.1 Pangasius macronema | reverse complement strand
AACATGGGCTCCAGACTTCAGGCAGTCATTAACTGCAAAGGATTTTCATCCAAGTATTAAAATTATGGTTATATTTACAGTTATGTCACTTTGTCCAAATGCCTTTGAGCCCCTGAAAATGGAGGTACTTTGCTGAAAATGGCTAAAAATCCTAAATGGTAAATGCCATATTTTTGTGGAGCCTCTTAAAATAAAGGTGAAAGTCTACACTTTGATCACATCTTGATTGTTTTATTTCAAATCCATTGTGGTGGTGGCAAAAACACAAAAACTTTGTCATTGTCCAAATACTTCTGGACCTAACTACTGTATATATATATATATATATATATATATATATATATCAACATGCAATATATGCGGCGGTCTGGAAAACCCATCAGAAGTCCCTGCTGCTGAATTCTGTAAAACTGACAAATATGACAAAACTATGGTTTTGACCAAAAGTATTACTATTACAATTTTTTTTTTCGATAACATACTAGGGCTTTATCTTGGGTCCCTGGAGGACTAGTGGTTAGGCCACAGTGCTCTCACTGCCGTGGCCTGGGTTTGATTCCCAGCCAGGGAACCAACCCCAGCCACTAGGGTTGCCTGCAACAGGATAGAGATGTTACTGAAGATGAATGAATGAATGAATGAATGAATGAATGAAACCTGTTTGACCCATGTTTAATCAAAGGGCTAGTACCTAATGTAAAAACCTAACCATTGAACTAAACTTCGTATTAATGCTCCTCACAGATGTTTTATGAACAGAACCAAAAAGAAGTTCAGGTTTATTGTGTTTAACATTGTCACAAAGCAACTTTAAGAAAGCTGAGAAACCTAAATCTTTATTGACCAAGATGCCAGAGATGCCTGTGGTAAGGAGCGAAATACACTGATATCCATGCAAATGTTTCTGATGACGACACAATTCCAGATTTCAGTAACTCATCAAATTTCAGTCCACCATTTTTGAAGGTGTGGCTTCACATTTACACCTAATATACATTCATTTGGCAGATTTTTCCATCCAAAGCTACTTACAAGTTGAAATCCAAACTCAGCACTAAGCAGACGCTTAGAGCCCAACAGTCGTGGCAGTCTTGTATTTCCAGCTGCAAAAGGAAAACTAACAGCTGAACTGTCCTTGAACTATCCTTACAGAAAAGGAATGCACATGACCTTCACACGTGAATAATGACTCGTGAAATTTACACATTTCTTTAGACACTTCGCATGTTATGATTCATACAGTTCCCACATATAGTATTGCATGTGTCTTTTGATTTGCTTTCAAATGTGATTTTTCACATTATGCATGTTTATACTGTCACATATTATCTTTCACACGATTCATTTATTTTCATATGTGATTTTTCCTTTAGTGCATTTTTATATTTATACTTTATGAATTATACACGATTATTTTCACGTGATTTTTCTAGTGTTAAGTAAAAGTCAAGTAAAACTAAAAAGTTATCACGTACAAATATATAAAATTTATAAAGCACACTAAAAAATCACATGATTCATTCATTTACACGATTTCTTTTTTCACATGATTCATTTACACGTGATTTTTTTCCCCACACGATTCATTCATCACATGCCACGTGTTGCTACATGATCTATTTTCACAATTAACTTATTTTCACATGTAATGCACCTTTTAATATGATTTTTTTTTAATTTCCACATGTTATTTTTTGCATAACGTGGTTTTACTTTTTTTTTATATTTTCTCACAAGACTAATCCTTTCTCCGACGTGATCACATATGCACAGGAAACGTGCATGTGTAAGGTTTGCTGTCCAAACCGTCTTTGAACGTGTGTAGTGTGTGAGTGTACAACTTGCGACGACTGGTCATTTGCGGTCTCCTCGACAACTTCATGCCAGCAACTCAGATCCAGTTAGTCCACATCGTGAACTAATCATATCGGGATTAAAAATTCTTTCAGACAATGCCTGTCAACCAGCAACCCGTCACGCGCTAACCGCTGTCAGCCGCGAGCTCATCAGCACGAGACGCGCCTCTTTACTTTCTCACGCGCTCAGGTAAGGACGCGGGAGCGCGCCCGCCACAGGTGCGAGGGCTGAGGTGTGAGAACAGTGCGAGCTGTCGGCGCGAGTTTTCCACGGTTTGCCTCGCGCAGCCGATGTGTTGTGACGGCCGGTGATTGACACGGGGGAGGTGTGATGGGAGAGGCGCGGGGGCTGTCGGGTAGGCGGCGGCGGCGGCGGCGCCGTGTTTACGTCGCTCTAATTGCTGACTCCTCGCGCGGGCAGCTAGCGCGCTAACACTCGCGCTCTGAAGCGCTTAATTGCTCTGTCGTTTTTCGGCATTTCACGAGCAACCCTGATTTATTCTAGTT
Organism: Pangasius macronema; assembly: GCA_037577455.1. NCBI lineage: Eukaryota > Metazoa > Chordata > Actinopteri > Siluriformes > Pangasiidae > Pangasius > Pangasius macronema. Next base: position 22,804,418 of record CM074951.1, on the reverse strand, counting down.
AAATAAAGCGTTGCCGAGCCTGGTCCTCGTGCTGCAGAAAAAAACATGTATATACTAGAAGAATGTTCTCATTGTAGCTGATCCATGAGCGCGCGCGCGCACACGTGCTCATGAGCTGCACTGGAAAGGTCTTGACCTGCTTTCTCAACAGAAGGCAACAATAAATTCTCTGGATTTGCTGCTAATTAATCAGTTTTATTAGAAATGTGTGGCATTTCTGTGTCAATTAAAGAGCGTTTAATATGGAGGTAAAAAAAAAAGAAAGAAAGAAAGACAATTAATGTAAGCATCCTTATACAATAGTCTGTTAGCCTGATTAGCTAATAAACAAAATCTTGCTTTATTAGCTGCTAAAAATCTGTCGACTGTTTGGCCCAATACAGGAGTCTGTAGGAATTTTAGGCTCAGACCCTCACCCAGATCTGGTGGTGTACCTCATTAGCATTACCACAACCTGTCACAACATTATGAGCTTACTGGTTTATCGCTCATTAATTCTACTTTCACCACACGGTTGTCTCTAGCAGGGGTGGAAAAGGTACTAAGAAATTATACTTAGTATAACCAAAAGTATACACTCATGCGCAAAGAAAATGGGCCAAGCACAAAATGGCAAATATTAAGATTAATAGTCTTAACAATGAATCACTGGTAAGGAAAGTAGTAGAAACAAATGCACTCCTGAGAGCTCCTGTGCCACCATTTACTGGTTTAAGCTAGAAACTGGGAAATTCACGTATCTAGTCTTCTTGTACGCAAAGGTACAATCAGGATAATGATTAAAATGTTTGATGTAAAGTTCAAATCACATGTCAGGGGCTGCTTCCGAAATCATGTACTGCAGTCGATTCAGTACCTACTGCTTCGGTCGTTGATACAGTACGTACTGATCAGTATCTGTGTGTAATATGAATACAACCCGGACATACTACAGCCGCCATGTTGGCATTGTCATGTGACGTACGATGCCATAGTAACCACAAAAACGTAAAGAGCACACCAGATTGGAGCACGTGTTTTTGTTCTTGTTTAAACCAAAAATGTAACAATCAACAATTTACTCAGGTCAACGTCTATTTCCTGTGGCGCTTACACTTAAAAAGAGCCGATGTTCTGCCTTCCGCCTTTTTTGATTCTGCCAGCTCTTCCACGTAGTGTCCATTGGTTCCAAAGTGCACAATCTCAGCAGAAGCAGGAGGTCATCCAGATACTTCTTGCCTTCTGTTTTATGAATACTGAGAATTCGGACATACTACTCTGTTGACATAATGCTTTTACACCTACTACTAGTAGAGATGGAGTATATGGATGGAGCCTGGGTGTGCAAAAGTTTCCATATCTTCTGAAAAATATCTTCTGAAACTTTTTTTTAAAAATATTATTAAAAGATTCATCATTATTTGGTTATCTGTAACACCTGATGCAGCACATCAGAAATCAAAGAAATCAAAGAGAAAAGCTCTGCCATACTAAGTGAAGTGAAGTGAGTGAAGTGACTTTGTGGCCAAGTGTGGTGACCCATACTCGGAATTTGTGCTCTGCATTTAACCCATNATTCACTCCCCCACCTACAATCCCTGCCGGACCTGAGACTCGAACCCACCACCTTCAGGTTCACCTTCGGGTTACAAAAATCCGACTCTCGAACCATTAGGCCACGACTGCCCAAGGTTACTAGGTTTCTTTATCTATATATTTCATTCTTGCTAATTTCCTGACCAGTGATTTGTTGTTAAGACCATTAAAAGCTTAATATTTTGCCATTTTGAGCTTTTCTTGCCCAGGAGTGTATAGTAGATAATGTGTCAAATTCATACTTAATTAAAAGTGAAAGTAAAATGTACTCACGTGAGTGTCACAATGGTGCTACTTTCAAATGTACTCAAGTATTAAAAACAAGTAAAAGGTAAACGTTTTAACTGAGGAAATTAAGTAATGTCGTGTTTTTTCTTGTGAAACTGAAACATCAATCTCTGTAAGTTTGCTGCTCATATGAATGACTAACACTGCGTAAAATATGTAAATAACCCGCAGTTAGGCTAGGCTAGCATTAGCTAGAATTTGACTTGCTGTCAAGCCAATTTCTGTTAGCTACTGGAATCAATGCTAGTCAAAGCTGGTATTAGCAAAGAAATCACACAAGGTAAATATAGCTAGTTAATGTTAGTAAATTAGTGAAACTTACCTCAACATGTTTTTTTCAAATTGGATGAAGTTCATGCCTTCTGGGGAGGCAAAGGAGACGGCTACCTTTATATACAAGTGTTTACTTCAGCATACTGAAACATGTTACTGAGGGAGGGCCAGGAGAGTTCGACACTGAGGTCCAGTGGCTTATCCATCTCCAGACACACACGGACAGCTATAACACTGCATTGTGTAGCATGAGAAGTTTACCACAGTTGACGAATTTGTCGAATAGTTTTTTCTACATTGATGAACTTGACTGGATGCTAAACTGAATCCATTTTGTCGAAATATAGCATACAGTCATTGGCTATGTTTACATGCACATCAATATTCTGATATTAATCAGAATTTGAAATTGTACTAATTAGTACTGAGTCTTGCAAACGCTGCAATCTGATTGCCTGGTTCAGATTACGACAACATTCTGATTCCCTAAATTGTGATTCCAACTCCTGGAATATGCCTGTTTTAATTGGAAATCTGTTGCATGTAAACACCTTATTAAGGAAATCCACTGAAAGGAGATATATGCGCATGCTCAGGAATCTGCAAGGAATTATGGGTGCTAACAGATGCTTAGCTGTAGGCTAGGAATTTAGGAATGGCAATTCAGGCATACTTACAACAACCATGTATACAGGAATATTCGGAATATGGCTAAAACCTGAAAATAGACCTTAAATGGAATTTGATGCACATGTAAACTAGCCATTGATGGGATGAGAGAATAAAAGACCTTTGTGATTTGTAATGAGTAAGTTGAAGGTCTAATTAAAACTGTAGAACTTTTTTTCTTGGAAAATTAAATGACATAAGAGTAAATACATATTGTATAATAAGTATAATAAGTATAGTAACAAAGAAGTAGAATTACTCCTTACCCTGGTCTCTAACATGAAACAAGTTGGCTTGATTTATTTAGAATAGTCGAAAGCTGATCAGAAAAGATCACCAGTCATTTACGCACGCTAATTAAATCATCTAGTAAAAACAGGAAGTGGGATTCAATGGGATCCATGAAGCGCATTACCTTTAGACATAGCTACAGAAGTCTGCAGGAAACCATTTTCCTGATTGTTGAACCTTCTTGTCTACTGGGAAACTCTGAATTAAAAAATAATAGCCTGGTTACAAGGTCTGCTTGACCTGGGTACCCAGACGAATGATTTATCCACTCCTGGAAGAACAACATTTTCCTGGAAAAAAGAATAAAAACACATGATATTTAAAATCTAGGGTTTGGTTAAGATTAAGATGCTAGGAAGCAGTTTTATTAGCCATGACCCGGCTAAACTACTCAACATGAATGGAGACATTTAATAAAGAAATCTTACCAATGAGAAGCACCAAAAATCAACAAAAAGTACATGGAATAAATACAGTCCTGTCTGTTGTGGGGCTTTGTTTGTTTGTGTCATTTCTTTTGTCCATTGTGTTGTTTTTGCCATTCAACATTCAACATCGACAACAATATTCGTCATCGACATATTATTTCTGACATACAGTTAACACAGTGCATAATAGAGTTCATTTAAAAGTGTGAACAGCTGTAGGGAGGCTTTAGGGACTTCATGTCTTTGAGTGTGTGTGTGTGTGTGTGTGAGTGTGTGTGTGAGTGTGTGTGAAAGAGAAAACAGGCCTAAAGCTGAGGCCCACACACCTGTCTTGTAGCTTGCACAGGGCTGGTCAGGATCACCAGGGAAAGCCGTTGACGAATTTGTATGTGTGTGTTGCGTGTGTGTGTCTGACAGCCTGACTGGCACAGTTAATGGGCCTTTCATAATTCAGGTCCGAGGGCGCTGTCTGTCACATGACATCCGTGCCAAGTTATTGCACTCCTCCCTATTGCAAGCTCAGACACTTTCATAACACACACCTGAGTTCCTGATCGACTGTGTTTATGGGTTATCAAAATAACAGCTTCATTTAAAACACACACACACACACACACAAAGGTCAGTGTTCTAACATATGCTTATATCACAGCGCTGTTGAATTCTCAAATCTGATTGGTCAGAAGGTGCTGATTAATTTTGGCAGAGCTGAAGGGCGAATCACAGCTTTATATGAAAATGTTCATTTTAATACATGATTGTTTCTATAGTAATAACTAATACACAGGAATGTATATGGTGGGCAATAGCATTGTTATTGAGGAAGAAAATCATATAATTGTTAATGTGAATTTTTATGTGAGTTATTTAACATTTATGGAAGGAGTCTCCAGTGTCAGCACTAAAGCTGTAAAGCAGGAAAGTTGGCAAATTGCTGTGGCATAAGAGGAATAAAGCACTTCAGGACGTACTTTTCAGGTACTCGGTTTCACATCAGGCTGCATCACACCACCTCGTCACTGATTATTTCCTATTAACACCACGCTCGCAAGTGTTTTATTCCTTCCATGTTCTCCGAAAGAGCTGCACCTACCCTGCTTATCCATGTCTTTTTGATTGAAAGGAAAATGTTTTTATTAAATCTAATGAGCTCGTAATGGAGTAACGCCTGGTCAGTTGGTGGAAAGACTCGTATTCATGACGATATTTTAACAGCTTTGCGCTTGGATTGCGTTCCACCTCACTTGTAAGTCGCTAATTAATTAAAAGCACCTGCCAAATGAAAACAGATCTAATGTAAAATAAAGGTGTTATCTTGATATACCCGATGATGAAGAGCCCTATAAGATCTGCCGTACTGAACAAGAAGGGAATAGTGGCTTGATTAGTCACAGTGGCGTGCTAAGGTGAGTTTTAATGATGGCTAAATTGTGGGATTAGTTGCTCTTACACCCCCCCGGCATCTGCTCCCTTCAGGAGTGTTGATTTATGATCTCTATCAGGCAGGGCAGACTGCTACAGCTTCTGCTCTCAGACACACAGGCTGCAGTTATGGCTGTGTGACAGAAAGGTGCACACACACACACACACCCACACACACACCCTCATATGCTGTAGATGATGCACCCACATACATGAACTGACATGAATATCTACAGATATGTCCATGCACATGGTAGATATTATGTCCTCGTGACAATATGACCACTATATCAGAAAACTAGAAGCTATGTAATGAATAAAAGATGACAGGCCATGTTGTTAGAGCAAAATAATCAACATTTTTTAAAATTAACTAATGAATGACATACGATTCTTGGATCTATTTATCCATTTAGTGTTGTGAAACCTCCAAAAAACAAATTAACCTACCTATTATAGCAGCTANATAGGGATAGGTGGAGAGTGATGATTCGCTGTGGAGACCCCTGAAGGGAAAAGCTGAAAGAAGAAGAAGAAGATTATAGCAGCTATAAACAGTCATTCCTTCACCACCCTCGCATTTTGTCTCTTTCTTGAAATTAGTATGACCAAAAACAAATCAAAAAGTAAAAAAACACACTTTGTCATGTTACTGAGTAATTCCAAAGCACAAAGTCCTCTGTCTTAAAGGCTTCCTTATGTCGGAAAGCTTGAAGTCACTGCTTTACCTCTGACTGTTACAAAGTGCTGACACTGGAGACTCCTTCCATAAGTTCTTACAAAAAAAAAAACTCACAATGTCAACAGTTCCATTTTAAAAATCAGTCATCATACAAGTCTCTGTGTAAGTTGTTACTACAGAAACAATAATGTATTAGAATTATATTAGTGCATTAATATAAACCTTGGATCTGTAACTATTGTCAGAGCTGCTGTTGAAAATGAATCAGCACCTTCTGACCAATCAGATTCCTTCATTCAGCAGCAGCGTACTCTAAGTGGAAGATAATGTAGTTCCAATTTAAATCTATAAATACACTTTCCCTGCTGTATTACAAATAGTGTATTTAAAATGAGACTTAGTCTGTCATATTCCTGCAGCCTGCTCACTCTGATTAATGGTGTTAGGCAGCAGGAGAGTGTGTGAGGGATTCAGGTGAGCTGTGAGGAACAGGAAGCTTTGATCACTGGAGTGGATCTGTTTGGTCTGGGCTCAGCCGCTCTGCCTCGCTGTGTTTGAGTGAAACGATTCATGTCCTGTTCACTAATCATATCTGAGTCTAATCGGGGCCAAGAACCAACCAGGGGAATCCAGCTGGAACTAAGAAAGTGCATATGTGTGTGAGTAAGAGAGAGTGAGACAAGAATAGAGAGACAATTTTTTACACATATAAGGATTATTCTCCTGCCTGTCATTTTACCTTTTTTTGTGTAAATGATGATTACGGAAGATGAATGAATGAATGAATGAATGATGACACAATGCAAACTTAATACATCATCATCAAGCCCATGTACATAAGATACATTTAAATTGTTCACCTTTGAGGGACTAACAGGCACAAAATGATAGGGAATGAATAAGGCCACGCCTCCTTCACTTGGATTGACAGGCACAGAGAACATGCCTTCGTTTACTGGGACTAAAAGTTACATAGCCATGCCATCGTTTAACTTGAAATGACAGACATACAGTAGAGGCCACACCTCCTTTACTAGGACTAATATCATAAGTGGCTACATGTTTACACTGGGAGTAACAGGCACAAGGTCCCACCTTCTTAATTGTTAACATTAACAGGGGGCAGTCGTGGCCTAATGGTCTGAGAGTCTGACTTGTAACCCGAAGGTGACCCCGAAGGGTGGGGGGAGTGAATGACCAGCGCTCTCTGCCACCCTCAATACCACGACTGAGGTGAGACCCTTGAGCAAGGCACCGAGGCACTGCTCCCCGGGCGCCGCAGCTAAAAAGGCTGCCCACTGCTCCGGGTGTGTGTTCACTACTGTGTGTGAGCACTTGGATGGGTTAAATGCAGAGCACAAATTCTGAGTATAGGTCACCATACTTGGCCACAAAGTCACTTCACTAATTGGGTGTTGACGCTATGCCTACTTCACTGAGACTGACAGGTAGAGAAGCCACGCCTCCTTTACTTGAACTGACAGGCATGCCTCCTTCACTGAGACTGACAGGTGCATCACATGGATTGACAGGTACGGAGACCACACCTCCTTTACTGGGACTAATAGATACATAGCTGTGCCTCCTTCAGACTCCAGTCAATCAAAAATCCAGTCTAAATCTCAGCCTCAAGTCTAAGTTACTTGCACAGTCCTTAAACTAATAAATCAAATGCAAGTCGAGTTGGGGGTTGGTTTAGATTTTCTATAACTGATCATTGAAGTTTCTCGGGTGGACTCTGGATACTGCAGTAAATATAAATAGCCTTGGTAATAATCAAATAATCATTTACAAAGTCAGGTAAAAGATGACAGTCTAAGGCAAGTTGAAATTCATGACTTACAGTCAGACTTTAGTCTCAGTCCAGGACTTGAGTACTACATCACTGCAAGGATCATGGCAAAGAATAATCAAACATCAGACTGAGCCAGTTTTAGCTCCTGCATTTGACTTCTTTCCATTTCCAGTCAATTTTCAGGTCCATTCGGCCCCAAGAACTTCTACACACTCCTATGAGGATCCATCCGTTCCTCCACAAGTTAAAATCGAGCAGAAAATGCAACTCCGACACCTGATCATGTGGTACACCGAATTCCTTCTGCAACACTAGCTGGTTTTAATTCCCGCCTGTCTGGGTTAGCTATTCCTCCGATCCTCTGATATGTTATTCATGAATTTCAAAAGATCACTTGCGCAATTTCCTGTGCAGCCACATGGCGAGGGCTGAATTAGGTATTTTATGGAAGGAAGAGCTGTTCAAAGGAACGGGAGTCTTGCTGCTGACACCGACATGTCACTTCCATCTCCACCAGGCCTTGAGGGCAGCGAGAACTCGCGGTGGTTAATTACAGAACGGGCTTGGTATCTCAGCAGTCTCTGATAACCGTGCACCATTAAACCCTTCATGCCTCTCTCTCTCACTTCCTTTTTGTGTGAAGCAGACGACACTGCGTTATTGGGTTCTCATCCCAGATATAACCTGTGCATGTACTCTACAATAACATGCTGATTTCGGCACCAAGATGTCTGACGTTAGGTGAATAAAGCAGATGAAGAGATTAAAAAAAGCACTCAGAGCACTGGGGTACAACGTGGATCTTTCTTTTAGGTGCCGATATTGCCGTCAACAGTATAGTCCACTATCCAGAATTCACAGAATTATTAAAATTATTTTTTTAAAAATCGTTTCATATGGCGGATGTTCCACATAAACTAAGCGTTATACTGTAAATGGATTTTTAAAATGTATTGCTATTTAACAATGGAAAACATTTATAGTTGATATGGGGACATTTTCTCTAAGAAGATGCTTATTTAACATTTAAGGAAGGAGTCTCCAGTTTAAGTGCTTCGTAACAGTTAGTAAGTTTTCCACCAAGTCTTTTGTTCTGTCAGATTTCTTGGTAACAATCTGCTTTTTTTTTGTAACTAACATCTAGAGAGAGAACAAAAGAAGCTAGTGAGGGAACTACCGTTTATACATAGCATTGGCAAACAATAAATGTAACTATAAATGGCTAAAAAGTCTGACGTGTTGTTCTTTAATAAACAAAAATACCTTCATCAACTTGCAAATTGCAGAGGTATAAGACGAATAAAACAAGTCGGGACGTCTTGTTATAAGAAAATAATCGACTTCAGCATGGTAATAGTAACTCTGCTTCAAGTCTGGCACCTTCAAGACACCACCCTGCTGTTGATTATTTTCGTTTAACAGCACTCCCCCAAGTGTTTTAATCCACATGGCAGGAGGCCATATCTGAGATCCGCTGTAATGTTTGTCAGTCATCCGTAACGCCATCTCCCATCACAGTATTCTGTCTGTCTGCGCTACTCTGAGTCTCTTAATTAAACCTCTTTGCCCGACAAGGTTTTCATTGTGTTGCACTATATGTTAATTAAGCTTCTAATTAAAGATCGAGTGCAGTATGTTGTAATTAATGTGATGTTAAAGCACTATGGATTATTAATCCTTGGCTGCTTTCATGCCACTTAGCTCTTTGTCTTCTTCAAATACAGAAATGAAAATGATCAAATGCGGAGAGAGTCATTTCTGTAAACACGCGATGTGTGATGTGAGCGTAGGCAGTGACGGCACCTCTCAAAACACCGAGACTCCGAGCGAACGGCTCAGAAGCATTAACAGACGTGTAATACACTGTAGGTTTTTGTTCTGCTGTCAGAACGACTCAAACTCCATTCTGAAATCATGTTTCTGAAATAGGCTAGGTCAATTACTGTATATTCAAGTAATAAAATATTAGACTCCGTGGTACTCGTGCTAATTTTCTTTTCTTCCCTCGGCCCTGGCGTTTTTCTCCTCCTCTCACCTCATCCCTTTGCTGCCAAGGCACCGAACACAAGGGACGCACCATCTCGGAAAAGCGTCCTGATCCGAGTGTGAAGCTGATTATAGACTATATGTTTCTCATTTCCACTCTCCTTTTTTTTTTTCTTTCACATATCTGCACACACACACACTTACACCCCTGATCCGAATCCTCTGTGCATTCTTTTTGCTTCACGTTCCCCGGCCTTGCCTTTACACACTCATCTCTTGAAAATTAATCAGCGAGGACGAGCCAAAATGGTGCGTTCTGGATTCACAATGAAAGTGACAGAGAAAAATGACATCCAGTGAGAACAAAGACGTATAGAAAATATAAAACAGAACAAAAAAAAAAGACATTTTTGTTACATAGCCAGTTTGTTTATTCATTTTTTTCAGGAAGTTACTTTTATCCAAGGTGACACAGTGGAGACAGGATACAGTCCAAGAATACAGATGAGCCACTGAGGATTTGAGAATTAAACATCGTTCTTAAGGAATAGTGACTCTATGGAAGTAATGGATTTGAACTCACAACCTTCTGCTCACTAGCTGAGACCACTGACCACTGAGCATCACTTCCCCAGGACGGAAGTTGAGGTGGTTTCATTTGGGGTAAGACTTTAATAGAAATCCCTGGATTCATCAGAAAATATCACACGCAGGTACAAACGAAAATTATAAATGCAAGATTTTAAAAACAATCTCTTGTTGGTGCTGGCATTTCTACCTTTGGGTTTTTTCCCCCATTTTTTCCACTGTATAGGCTTCACCCACTTCAGAATTCAGGTTGAAATCCAAATACAGATGCAAAAGTTCTGTACAGGTAGAGATGCAGATATTTGGGACACTAAACAGATATAGGTACACATGCATTACACTCGTAGTCCAGAGCACCATGGACAATGACAGACTTATAATACACCCACATGATTGCTTTATACGGGTCAGTTTAATCAGGACATGCTAGGCTAAGAATCTGTGAACATTTCTGATCACAGGACGATGAAGAGCAGCAAACTCTCACTCAACAAATCCTCAGTCTTCAGTAGCGTCCCGTCTCCGCAGCACCTTGTGTCTTCGTACAGTAGTGTACGTTATTCATGAGGCTTTCTGTGAGAAATCAAACAGGCCCATGTGTTTTTTTTTTTTGTAGCGCGGCCCTTGTCCACCCACTCTCTGTCCGCTCGAGTGGATATGTGCACGGTAAAGGATATGAATATGTTGGGGGAGAGACCGGCGCGGCCCGTGCAATTTGGGCGCCATTGGAGTTCAGGGAGCGTATGATCAGCCGAGTGCATCTGAATGTCCTCCTTTAGAAGCCGTGCTGCTTGTAGGCAGGGTCGTGATGCACCCCATACACACACACACACACACACACACACACACACATTGTGCACATATAGCAAACCCCCTTCACTCTCAATTTAACCAGAAATCGGATGAGCCCACCCTGCCTCATCGCTCACACTCACAGACACAGAAACAGCTCTCTCTCTCTCTCTCTCTCTCTCTCTCTCTCTCTCTCTCACACACACACACACACACACACACACATACACATAATGACACTAACACCAGATTTCATGGGAGAAAGAGTAGATATAGTCAGGAGCTGATCAATCAGCAGGCGTGAACCGGAGCAGCAAGGCATTAACGATTCACATCCACTCTCAATCCACTTGCCCGAGCAGAAGAATATATTTAACGTGCCTGCATTCGGATTTGGTGGACCCCCAGGAGCGCAGGGAAACAGGTGAGGGATGCAGAGCAGTGGCCGCTCGGTCCACTTTACTGACGCTTCACCTCGCTTGCGCACAATTACAGTGTGTTTCAGGTGCGTCACTCCAACCCGTTTATCCCACGCCGGATCTCACAGGTCCCTCCTCCTCTCTCCTGCTTTTCTAGACAGCACTTTTAGGGTTTAGTGTGTAAACCAGAGGCTCCATCAGGCCCCCTCAGGTGAGACGTGTCACTTTCGTGGAATCAGGCGAGGGAAAAACAGCTGGGAGAGAGAACTCACTGTTCTCACGTGTCATTCGCAAATAGCCCTCCGCGTCACAGCTATTCAGTTTAGCATCAAGATTTAAGAAAACAAGCTCTAGGATCCTGAGGGACAGTTACAGGGCCATGATGAGAAAACCTGTCAGCACGAGCAGGGAGAGCCGTGACACACCAGCAACTGCAGAAGGGTAGTGGATTATAATAATAATAATAATAATAATAATAATAATAATAATCTAAAATCTAAAAAATATATAAACTCAAAAAAGGAAAGAAAGAAAGAAAGAAAGAAAGAAAGAAAGGTGAACAAAGAGAATGAAGGCTTGAAGAGGAAAGAAAGAAAGAAAGAAAGAAAGAAAGAAAGAAAGAAAGAAAGAAAGAAAGCTGAAGACTAAAAAAAAATTTTTTTATTAAACCCAAATCATTTCAAATGGCCAAACTATAATATTTCAATAAAATTGCTATGAGGAGAAGAGGAAGAAGAAGAAGAAGAGGAAGAAGAAGAGGAAGAAGAAGAAGAAGAAGAAGAAGAAGAGATGTGAGGAATAATGCAGTGTTTGCCTTGAGAGCACAGTAATGATCATTATAATCATCCTAAGCTTTATTTGTATAGTGCAAGCTCCAGGAAGCTTCACCAGAAAATAAACACAAAAGTAATATAAACAGCCTGAGGTAAATGTAATACTGAAAACCACACACTCACACACACACACACACACACACACACACACACACACGCGCACAAAACAAAGCGTCTGAGGTTATTGGGCTGTGTTTGTATTTTCACTGAATGTGTAATTATCAGTGTGATTCTGAATGCCTCCATCGCAGCAGTTTTTGGACGCCATTGTGCATCAGTGCGCCGCACCGTTAGCCACATGACTGCTTGGAAGGCCGTTAACACAGTGTGTGGAGGGATCCATCTGTGATTAGCGAGTAAATCAAGTTTCCTGGGGCAGAAAAAAAATCAAACACACACCTCACACTTTTTACGCCAGAGGAGTCTGCAGCTCCCGGCCCAGGCAGGGGGTTTGCCTAGGTGAGCTCGCACGCTCGGTCCTGCGCTTGGTTAGCATGCTGGTTAAGCGTTACGGTTCACTGTGAATCTGTTGCTCGGTGACTTGTGAAGCTGACATAATCTTGCTTTTTTCACTTTTTTATATCTGTTATTTCTCTCTCTCTGTCTCTCTCTCTCTCTCTCTCTCTTCACTTACCTTTCTGCTCTCACCCTCGCTTGCCTGGAGGCCCGTTGTTCTGCTGCTTCGCGCACCGTTTTTTATCCCCAACAATGAAAGGAGCTTTTCAGCAAGGCTGGTTCCAATTCATCTGTGATAAATGAGACGATAAGGCAATCAGAGCACACCGTGACACTCGGTGCAGTTAGTTAGGCACACTTCGAACCCATTCAGGTGTGCCGGTGCGTCCTGCCGTCGGGGGGGCCTGTTATATATATGTGCCCAAGTCCCGATGGTGCATGGCTACTGCTCCTGCAGGAGCGCCAGCAGCCTTCCTCAGCTAAACTTCTGGCTCTGAGCAGATCAGATAGACATGCAGCAACCAGAAGCTTCTATAAATGCCATGTGTTCTGTGAAAGAGGGTTTGGAACATGTTTTTGAACTGTGCCATAGCTTGACGGATTGATACTTGCATTCTTGAAGAAGTGGACATGGAAGGGTTCCTGGCCACGAGCTTCTCCCAGGAGTCTCTGCGGCCAAGAAGGAAGAGGAACATCTGACACAGGTATGTGAAAGGGAAGCATCTTTACAACCACCTTTAGCTATCTTAATTTCCATCTTATTGGCTTTTAAACGTGCTAAGCAAGGCCAGGTTAGGTACAGGTCACTGGAAGGTCAATTTAGTGCCGAACAGAATAGAAACGGTTTCAGACTAACGTCACCAAATGTTTAACTCCGCCCATAGCACGTACCAGCACTTCCGAATACCTCACCCTGCTGAATGATGCCTCGTTAAGGGTCACTTTACAGGTCAAAATAAGGGCTTCTAGGGGTCCAAGCACTATTTAATTTGCTTTATGAATAAAGTATGTTAAGATCAACCTGGCTTGTTGTCCTTAGCTGTGCTAGCGGGTGATGGGTCACATGATTATACAAGGGCCTGGTAAACACTATAGCTTCTTTTATCTCAGCAGTTTACATTCGAACAATTATCGGACATGTATGTGCTGCAAGATATATGTGTGATTGTCATAATGTCTTAAACTTTGATAACGTCTCAGATTTATTTCTCTGTCTCTTCTCTCATCTATCTTATGCGTGCATGGGTTTGAGATAGTTAGCGTATGAGTGTGCGTTTAAGAACAAATAAAATCAGTTAACACTCTTTGTGGAGTGTCCTCTCACATTAGCGTTTCCATTTGGGTTGCGGTGGCAATGTGGTGTGTGTGTGTGTGTGTGTGTGTGTGTGTGCGCACAGGGGTATGGGGGAGGCCGACAGAATGGTATTGTGTTGGTTGCTTGTCAGTGTTTAGGCACAAACAGGCCTGAAGTGGGGGAGGTGTGAAAGGGCGCAGGGCCTCGTCCTGAATGGAGGGGCCGACTGGAGCTCCCCTCTCAGACTAGCGGCCTGTCACTCACTGTTTTCGGAAAGAGAGAAGAAGAGAGAGCGAGTGAGAGACAGTATTTTCCTTGTCAACAGATGGACAGATGTGTTTTGACAAATGTGTGACAGTGGATTCTTACAATCTGTTAGCGTTTAACGGCTAATTATGTTTTGTGCTACTTCTGTTTATTCAAAACACGCCTTTCACATTGTCCAAGTTGTCTGTAAGTGTCCAAAAAAAAAAAAAAAAAAGGACAAACTCAGCAGCTCAGCATGCCCTGCGTAGCTTTCCATTAGCTTTAACGCTAAGTAGCGAACATTTTCCAACTCTGACTAACTTTAAGGAAGTACTTAAGCCCGCGCGCGCGCACGCACGCACGCGTAAGCACGCACGAATGCACACGTACGCGCGTGAAGAGGAATCAGGAAAAAAGCTTCATCTTTAATCCTTGTCTTTGTGCAATTAGACTTTCTAATAGCCCCACGCTTCACTCTCTCCCATTTTAAGCCTAATTAGAAAGTTTTTTGAATGAACTCCGCGCGCGCGACGCCAGATTGACAGCATTAGTGCGTCCTAAACCTCTCTCTCGGCTCTAAGTGCCCTAAGTCCCCGTGTCGACTTAATGAAGTGAAAATTGCATTCTCCTCGCGCTTGATATGAAAATGGAATATGCGTTCATGAAATATACACAGTTGTCACTTCTTAAAAAGGTGTCAGCAATTTGCTTCACTGAGTAAGGTGAATATTAGCCGTGACAGCAGAAGAAGAAAAGGTTTCGAGAGAAAGAAGAGACGGAGAGCGAGAGTGGAGAAAAAAAAAAAGTGTTATGCGTGTGATCAATGAAAGACTTCATTGCCTCGCGCTTCACTGGATTTATAATAAGAGAAGCGGAGTGGAGCGTGAGGGTGAGCGCGCGCTGTCGGGGACAGGACAACACTGCCACCTAGAGGAATCTCTCTCTCTCTCTCTCTCTCTCTCTCTCTCTCTCTCTGTGTGTGTGTGTGTGTGTGTGTGTGCGCATGCCTACCTATATGTGTGTTTTTGTGTGTGATTTTGTGTTAACATGTGTTTGTGTGTGCATATTTACTGTATACGCATTGTGTGTGTGTGTGTGTGTGTGTAAGTACTGTTAATGTGTGCAGTTCTGTGTGTTAATGCGTGCGTGCATGCGTACTTGTGTGTTTGTGTTTGTGTGCATTTTTGTATCTATATCTGTTTACAGTATATGTGCAGTTCTGAGCTCAAATGTGCATGCATGTGTGTGTGTGTGTGTGTTTGTGTGTGTGTGTGTGGGCTTATATGTACTGTGTATGTATGCTTTTCTGTGTGTTCACAGGTGTGTGTGTGTATGTGTGTGTACCTATATGTACTTTATTTGTATGATTTTGTGTGCGTTCACATGTGTTTTTGCATGTGCATATATGTGTTGTATGTACTGTATATATACTGTATATGTGTGCATTTCTTCGTGTGTGTGTGTGTGTCTGTATGTACCGTTTATACTGTATATACATATGCATTTCTGTTAACACTTTTAGCAGCATGTCCTCTCATGTTAGCATTTCCATTTGAGTTGTGGTGACGATGTGGTGTGTGTGTGTGTGTGTGTGTGTGTGTGCCTGTACTGATCAGTGCATACAGTATGCTGTATCTGTGCATATTTGTGCATACTAGGCAGATGAATATATATTCTCACTGTATTAAAGTCATTTCCATGAGGGCGTATGGATGAAATTTGTTTCTAAAACAAATGTAAAGTGTGCAGTTTAGTCCTGGGTATAAATTTATTTCTGAACATCTATTTATAAATAAATCGTTAACTTTAGCTTTAAACGCATACTTCATTAGGAACTTCTCTCTGGATATTAATAATTTAAAATCTAAGACAGTTGTGATTTATTTGACACTTTACTCGTTCACCTCACCTCTTTCTCACCCCCGTGTGACCTGCAGTCCGTTCGGTTGCTGCTCGTTTTGCCACTGCAGCTCTTCACTCACTGTTTCACACAATGAATTGCAGCAGACCACACAGATTCAAATAAAATAATCATGCACCATCAGAACAAAGAGGAAACAACAGGACAACACGGAGGACCCTCAGAACCGCCTCATCACATCACCTCACTCTCACACATCTCAAGCTTAATTCAATTTGATCTGTTTTTTTTAAGTGCAATAGTTGTTTATAGAAAAAGGGCAGTGGTTAAAGGTATGTAATAATTACCAGAATCTCATGAGTTCAAATCCCAGGCTAGAACCTTGACCCTCAGCTGCTCAGATCTGTAGCTGAACTTTGTGAAGAACTAATTTCCTGAACCAAAATCTCCTGGACAAGTTCCTGTTCTTTCTTTCCCACAACACCAAAGGAAATATACAGAGTCCTGCAATGAGAACAACAGAAATTTCTGAAAACGTATAAAGAAAAGAGAGAGAGAAATTAATTTACAACAATAGGTACTAAGGAAAATGATAAATGACATAAAAGACACTGAAATGAGGACACAAATGAAATTCACACACACACACACACACACACACACACACACACACACACACATACATACATATATATATATATACATACAGACATACATATATATATATATAGAAAATAAGTGAAATTTTGAATCTATATAAATATTCAAAATCGATATAATACCCCTTTGATCTTTCCAATCCTGATGATGCATCCATCAGGTTCAAACTTCATCCCAACTCAGAAAAACATCCGATGCAATTTGTGATGCTAATAAAAACTGGACCGGTGGCCAGGATGGAAACTTGCATCATATGATTTAGCCACAAAACAACAGGAAGTGTGTGTCATATGTGTTTAGCCATCCATCTACAGAAAGTAGACTTACTTTCCAAATTAATCCATCCATCCCAGCTGCACCCTGCTGACCCCAGGTGAACGATTTAGGCACAAACCTAGTGTCCATGTAGCGATCAAAGCTCAGCTTGGCCCTCAATGAGGCTGCGTTCAGGCTTTGAAGATGGAGCACAGGGTACAGGCGGGAATATTCTCACTACAGGGTGCCTGATGAAGCTGTGGGATGTGTATGGGAATCAGGTGAAGCTTTAATGTGTGTGTGTGTGTGTGTGTGTGTGTGTGTGTGTGTGTGTGAGTGTGTGTGTGTGCTGTGCTATATTTCAACAGTTATCAAAAAATAATGCAAAGTTTCACCTGCTGTTACTTATTATTCAAGCACACGTCCTTTAAAACTGAAACAAATCCAATATTTCAGCAGACTTTTTTTTTATTTATTTGTGATTTGAAATTGTATATATTTCATAAAGTGGTTGCTTTGTTAGATTTTGATGTATAAAATCTTCTACAAAGACAAACATCACGTAGGTAGAGATAGAGGGGTGGAGATCAACCACCTGGATTCACATCTTTAAAAGTAAAACGTAATGATTTTACCTGAAACGGGGAATGTTTTTTTTTTTTTTCAGATGTAGTAACCATTTGTAACTCTTGTCACAGTGAATCTGGACAATTTGCATCTCACATGCCCTGAAAAGTGTTTTGTTTTCTCATGATAGCCATCTCAATCATATATTTTACTTGTATAGCACTTTTAACAATAGACATTGTCACAAAGCAGCTTCCTAGAAATCCAGATGTAGATTTAGATCCCTAATAAACCATGAGCCAGAGTTGTGGTGAGAAAAAGCTCCCTGAGACAACATGAGGAAGAAACCGGGCTCAGAATGGAAAGGTGACACTGGATAGTGGGATTATAAATCATTACAGTATACAGGTATAGAAGAGTGAAGACAAACAAGTGTGAAAAGATGTGCATGAGCAGATTGTGAATAAGAGTCCTGAGATGAGCACGGGACAGTCTTTATGATTAAATCAGCAGTTCTTAGGCGCAAATCTACAGTACCCAGGTCAGATTATCCAGTGAAGCAAGGATCATTTTTGGGAATAAACTGTGTTTCAGAATTGCAGATCTTTAGGTTAGAACCATCCACAGTAGCAGAAGTTGAGTCACAAGTCCAGAAGCTCCAAGCAGAAGTAGAGCACATTGGGAATGTTGGAGACATTTGAAATGCTTAATTTTGTCCCCAACACTTTTTGAAATACGTCTGTGACAAAGTAACACCAGTGATAATGACATAGCGTCCAACCTTGTTGCTTGTCAACTGACCATTGGCAGTAGCTGAGATATTGTGTTTATAGACATTTTTAGATGTATAGACAAACATTACTCTATATTCGATCTCACTGTTTTCACTGATGATGAGTGGATAGATTGACAATTGAGTGGATGGATGGATGGATGGATGGATGGATGGATGGATGGATAGATGGAGGGATGTAAAACCACTGTTTTAAATCTCAGTACTTCCTTAGGTAGCTGGAAGGATGTATGTATCAACTGATGGATGAATGGACAAATGTTGGACAATTAGACAGCTGGACTAACAAACATTACTTTAAGGTTTATGTTTCATGTTTATGTGATGGATGAACAGACACACAAACGGATGTGAAAATGATGGATAGATTGATGAGTTGTTAGAGTAATGGTAGATCGGAGGAGGGATAGGTATGCAAACAATACATGGCTGGAAGGACAAAGGTCACTTTAGGTTTCATCTCACCAGCTCATTGGAGGAAGGATGGCTGGATAGATGGACAGAGAATGGACAAACCAATAGATGGATGGAAGAATGCAAGGATGGATGAATGGATAGTTGTATAATGAAATTTAATGGAAAATATACTGTTAAATCTCACCAGTTCTTTCGATGGATGTATGGATATAAAGTTGGATGGATGGGCAAACATGAATAGAGAAATGTTGATAAAGATGACAACTGTTGACAGTATGGAAGGTAATGTGCTAAGTTGACAATAATTTTGTCTAAATTTGACCCTTGACCTGTCCAGTCCTCTTTCTTTTCCTTTCTCCATTTCTCTCTGTATCTGTCATTGATTGAGGCTCCATATGAACCCCGTGCTCAGTGCCGTATCTGCGGCAGCGAGCTGAAATGTCACTGCACACGAGACGTGCAGAGCTGCCGAATATTCCCCCAGTGTCGAAAGAGATCAGAGTGATTCTCCCGGCTGAATCGTGGCTCCAGGTGGCTGAGATGGGCTGCTTTACCATCCCAGGGGTGAAAGTGCAGATGCTTGGAATAATATTACTTGAGATGATAGTGTGTAATATTTTATAAGCTATGGAAACTATTCATATTGGAAAGTATACTTTCTATCTCAGAGGGTGACACAGCTTTTTAGCTTAGCCTGCAAAATATTAGTAGCATTATACTAGTTGTTATTTCTTTAATGAACATGGTTAAGGAAGTAGATGCTAGAATTTGATCCTAATGTAGTTTTATTTTTAAAAAATGCTGGTATTGTTATCAGCTTAAACAAACACAAAGCATAAAATGGGAATTGACCCGAGCTTTTGGCATTGTCCACCCAAATCAAATACCAGAGGAAGGGCTATTAGGGTACGTTTCAGACTAAAAAGCATCATCAAGTCAAGAATCTCCTTTGACAGTGTAATTTAGTGAAAGACTAGGTTTAATCTGTGTCCACAAAACTGACAAGTGGCTATTTGGGTGTGATCAAGCCTTCAAGACTGATTGGTGGGCAGTGAAGGAGCAAACAAGTAAATACAAATGTGTGTACAGTGGATGGCAATGTGTCATAAAGCCAGCACAAAGAACACATTCTTTTGATGAATTACAAAGAAAGCGGAACAACAAACCGTATTCAGTGTGAATAAGGTTAAATTGAGATATTGGAAAAAGGCGTCCATCATCTTGACTTAGACAGAAACAAAGAATCATTCTAAGTTTGTGTGAATGTTCTATAAGTTTCAGGCTAAAATATTTTCTTTGGTCTGACAAGGCCTGCTGTTCAGCAAACACATACACATACACAACTCATAGAAGATAAAGCCCTATATCTTGATATTTCCCAATTCCAACTGGCACCTGTCAGAAAGCGGTAGTCACTGTTTCAGGGGGAAACTCATGCTCGGAAGACCTCCTTAGAAGCCTCTGTAAACGTATAGACAGCATTACTGATTATGTAAAATATAATGTAAAATATCATCATATGGACAAACTTTACATTTTATTTTACTGCGTCCAAGCTTTTTAAATAGTTGGCTGATTACATGAATCTACCTACCTACCTACCTACCTACCTACCTACCTACCTCAGACAGAGAGAGGGTGGATGAATAGATAGACAGTTGTTGAGGGGATGGATTGAAAGAAGAGTGGATGAATGGGGATGGATTGATTGATGACTGGATGAGTGTATGTACAGTTGGATGGATGGATGGATGGAGGAACAGAAGGATGAATCTCTAGATGAATGAATGGACAGTCAATTTGATAGACAAATTATGAATGGCTGGATGGACAAGCATTATTAATTTCATCTCAGCAGTTAGGATGTATACATTTGGAGGGATGGAAGGATGAATGTCTGGCTTAATGGATGGACAAACAAACTGATGGACAAATGTGGTATGGATGGATGGATGGTTGGAAGAATGGATGATTGAAAGGAAAGATGTGTGGATGGATAGGAGGAAGTATGGACGAAGGTCACTTTATGTTTCATCTTACCAGTTTCATGGATGATTAATGCATAGATGGACAAATGGAAGATGGAGAAATTGAAGGAGGAAAAAATATATGGATAGAAGAATGCATATGAATGAATGGATGAATGTATAGATGGAATATTATATAGATGGAAAAACAATAAGGACTATGTATGTACGTTTGTATGTATGTATGCATGTACAGTATATATGTGTATATGTATGTACTGGATGGATGGATCCAACAGTTCCCACCACATGAATGGCTGGATGGATGGAAGATTGAATGGGTGGTTGGAGAGAAAGATAGATGAATGGATGGAAAGATATATAGGTGGATGGATGAACAGATGCATATTTGGATGGGTGGATGGATGGCTGGATGATAAAAATGGATGGACAAATGTTACCCAGTTGGACAGATGGACATCAGTTAATGGATAGATGCGTGGAAGGTTGGATGAATGGATGGATATAGATAGATAATGTCACAGACAGAGAAATAAACAGGTAAACAAACAGAAAGATAGATATCAACATTTTAATGTTAACCCCATAATGGAAATTGCAGTTCCAGCAGTCAGTATGTTAGTATGTAATGTAGAGAAGATTCCTACAGAAAGAGTAATACAATGCTGACACCTTAAGCGTCTGGTTTAAATGTATTTTTCTATAATCTGCTTGCTCTTGGATCACTAGCCTATGTATAAAAACGGGAGTAAATGGAGTCAGTGTGAGGCTGTAATTGAAGCTCCCGCATGAGGAGGGGCTCTCCATAGGATCAGTGTCACGAGTGGCAGGGGCCGCAATGGCTGAGGAGGTGTCGGGCCTTCTAATTGCGCTCTGCGGAGAGCCACCACCCCTGTGGACGGAAATGAAAGAGCTCCTGGCCTGGCTGTGTTTCCATTGTGCGAAAATAAATACATACAGTCGCCGCCCTCGGCGTGAAATAACACACCAGCCGGTGGATTTCACTGGTCATTTGATTCGCAGCTGCACGCCCCAAAACAAGACGATATATTGTCTTAAAAGACAAGGCTTCTACGACCAGTGTGTTTTCAAGTGGGGGACCTGGCTGAGGCTTTAAGTGTAGTTCATTCAGCTGAAACCCACTGGAAAAAAAGAAAACGGCACAAAAGACAGTTGGCTTTGGGGCTTTGGGACTTTCGGGACTGAGTTGTCACTGATAAGTGTCATTATTGCCAGTTTGTTCTGTTTTTTTCCCCATTAGCTGAGGCACATTGCATGTTCTACTGGTTCTCTTTACACAAACTGTGACTTAAAATAGTAACTATTAATACACTTACTTGGATGTTGTGTGAAATATAAATACAGATAACTAGGTTGTGAGTTACTCTGTGAAAATGTAGCTTAGCTACATTAAAGCTATGTTCCAGAGAAATGTTGCAGCTACAATCCAAGCTATACCATCGCCTATCAATTTCATCTCCCTTCCTATTGAAAAACAACAATTTATCTCTTTTTCTATTGAAAAACAAAATTTACCAATCATTTATGCCAAATGAATGCCAGAGAAACAACTAAAGATATCCTAGAAAAATCCTAACACTTTTATTCTAATAAAACTGGGATGTTTTATTAATAAGCATCCAAAGTTAAAATGCCTCATTGGCCTCTTGCCATTACAACGAGCTAGCCAGCTAGTTACCTAGTAGGCTCAGATTTGTCAAATGTATACATGGGTTTTCAGTACTGGAGTCTTGATTTGCATAAATCAGATTATACAGAGGTTCTGAGAAAGTCTTTGTTTTAAATGGAAAATGAATATCAATTTGGCACTGTCTTAATTAACAAATTTGTCCCCAACACTAATCCATATTATTGGAACTAAACATTAAGGAGGAGGTAACCATTTTAAAAGCAAAGTTAAAGGGAAATTTTTAACTAATATTGTTTGCCTCCATGAGAATCTCCATTAGAACCACCATGCCACTGTCCTAGAAGGAGAACTGTGGTGAAACACCAGTGTTGTTATTGTTGCCTGTGCTGTTTTCATAAATTACATAAGAATATTAGAATTGCCAAGTTTGCAATAGTTTGTAATAGTGCTTATCATGGCTACTCTGCAAATTGGCCAATAAAATAGCTTATACCATAGCGCTGGTGAATTCTCAAATCGGGATTGGTTAGAAAGTCTGTAACAGCAGCTCTGACATTATTTATTGCTGCAAGGTTTATGTTATCTCATATGTTATTGTTTCTATATTAACAACTTTCACCTCTAAGTGGACTTCTATGATGGACGCTCCACATGAACAGATACTAAAAACGTGCATAATTGTTGATATGGTGACATGTTCTGTTTGGAGGTTTAGCTTTTATGGAAGGAGACTCCAGTGCTAGCGCATTGTAACAGTCAAAGTCAAAGTGGTTTCTTTCATTTTTCCAACACAGGAAAATCTTCATGCGTCTTCAGTAGCATGACAAGCTTCATTGTTTTTCTTCTTCTTATTTTCAAGAGACAGAAGCAAAGTGAGGCTGGCTAGGGGAAAAATGGTTCTAGCTACTTTAACTTTAGCTATGCGATAATGACGTAGCTAAGTGATAGCATGAACTAACTTGCTTTGTGGAAGTCCGACAAGGTTAAACGTGAATATAAATCTGAATAAAAAAGTACAACTTGTCATTATTTAATGAATAAAAATTGTAATCATTGTCAAATTGCTGTAGTGTAAGAGGTATAGAACACTACAAGTGCTGTTATTGAAAACTAATCAACTTTGCGGTGGTGACAGAAACTCTGATTCATCACGTCGTTGATTATTTTCATCA
>CM074951.1:22766596-22779047 GCA_037577455.1 Pangasius macronema | reverse complement strand
GGATACTTAAAGCAAACAGGATGCACCTGACCACAATTTGGAGTGCCACAGCAAAGGGTCTGAATACTTTTATGAATAAGAGATTTCAGTTTTTGATTTTTAATAAATTTTTGAAAATCACTAAAAACAAGTTTTCACTCTGTCATTATAGGCAATTATGTAGCTGAGTAAAAATAGCATGTATATCCATTCAAAATCAAATACACAACACAGTAAAGTCTGAATCCATTGTGTCTATATATGTATTATATATGTGTGTTTATATATACACACACACTCCTGAGCAAAATCTTAAGACCAGGGAAAATATTACAAGTATTCACACTTGGGAAGTTTAAAAAAACAGACGTCAGTTCCAGACTGTGGATGCCCTTCCTGAAGACATCTTCACCACATGGAGTAACGTTCCCACCAGCCTCCTGGAAACAGCTGCATCAAGCATGCCGAAACGAGTGTTTGAAGTTATCACCAAGAACGGNAGCAGTTCTTACAACCTGGTTACAATCCACCAGCGCAAAATGCGAATACTTGGAATGTTTCCCCCGGTCTTAAGATTATGTTCAGGAGTGTATTTGGTAGAGATGGCAAAAATCTGCTATGTAAGATCAGTATCCAATCCTGTAACAAATGGAAAAGATTGGAATTGGATTTGGAAAAGATTTTGTTTGGAACTGGAAAATGTCTACATATAAAAATGAGACATGATTGTATTTTTGTTCCGATTGATTTTTATTATATTTATACTTTATTATATTTATTATATTTGCAGGGTAAGTGAGCTGTAGTTTTGTGTTAATCGTGTTTTATATGTATATTCTGTGTGTAATTTTCAAGCGCTTCAGTCATAAAAATCATTTTAAAATTTAAATTTAAAAAAAATTATCCTTATCAAGTTATCATCATCATTGGCTGATACTCAAGGTTTTTGGTATCAGTGTCAATATTGGGGAAGGATAAATTGGTATATTAGAGTGGATCTTGGTTTAGATAATTACAAATAATGGTATTACATGATAACAAAATAATCGATGGCTTTGGGATGTCTCGATATACCAGTACTGTGGTACCCAAAATCATTATAATGGTAATTTGGTAATTTGAAATCAGTATATAAAATTTAATCTTTTGAAAATACTTTAACAACATTTAAAGTGAAAATCGAAGAATAACCACTGATCCTCTTAGCAAACCTGTTTTTATAAATATTTTAGTGGTTTTAAAGAAAAGTTAACGCTTTATGGTGTTTAATGTTATGTCATTTCAAAGAAGTGAAAGTGTTGATCATTAAAAAAAGGATAATCCTATTTCACTTCCTCTTGCTACTGGTTTATGACCTCTGCTTTCAGAACCAGGTCTTTTACCGTAAACCACTTTGCCGCTTACGACATGTAAAACTTAGCAAACATTTTCTTTACTCTTTACTCTATACTCTATACCACACCACTCTGCAATTCACAGTGCAAACATTCTCTCTTCTGTAGATTATATCCTGCCAGACTTTTCACAATCCATTAGGCTCTGGAGGAACATCAGAGAGGAATGGAGATGGGCTGGAATTCCAGCTGGACGCAGATGTCTGCTTCTCAAAGCGAAGGTAGGGGGTAGTGCACATGACCCGAAATCTGACAATTAGCATCCACCATGTGACATCTCTCACTAGGCTTGCTTGATAGAGTCCAAAAAAAAAAAAAAGCTAAAGCTCATACCACTCATACTGACTCAAAACATCAACACAGGATGAAGAAACTTTGTCTGAGTGAATAGTACATCCAGTCTCATGTCTGGGATCTTTATTAACACAACATTCCTCTAGATACAGGACAGAGAACACATTTTCACTTAGCGTAATGTTGACTTAATGTTAATGCAGGGGCTCGTCAGTCAAGGCATGCTCATATCGTCATATACTGGCTTCCTAAGGCATTGTTTTTAAATAAATTATTTTCTAAAACAACAGGTAGGGACTGTATTCAGAAATGTAAGTTCAAAATGGAAATCATTTTTAGTATGACTTCTGGTGTTCAAAAAAATGGTGACTCAAACCTCTTGTGTTTGGGCTTTAAATGCTTGTTTGGAAGAATGGAATTTTAGTAACAAACCATAGCAATGAAAGACAACAAAATGGCTGCAAACTTATGAAAACTTGGAAGGGGAAGTTGGAACTTCCAACATTCGAGCCACAAAATGGGAAAAACACAGATGTTTCCATATTCAACAATCTAGCCAGCTAACCTTAGTCACATAAGTGATCTATTTTCCTTCTTAAAGCTGAAACAAACTGTATGGTCAGTGTTATAGGGTTAACAAACTAATATGTCTGTATATTGATTGATCTAAAGCAAATACTAGCATATACAGTATAACTCATTTAAAAGTAAGTGTTACTAAAAGTAAGAAAGTGTTGGTTTGTTTACTAAACACGGGCCTGAGAACACCTTCTTGAGTAGGAATGCCGAGTCGATGGGGCGTTTTCTTTGTTTTTTCCAAGTTGGGGATCACAAATTCCACGTTATGAGCTTTAATCTGCATTTAACAATAAAATGTTTTAAACATTTTGTGATGTCACTTGCCAATAATCTCAGTTTGACCTATGACATTTGATCTTTATGCTGCCTGATATAGAAATAGTCTTTCTAGTTAATCCTATGATCCCTTATATATCCCAAGGTGGCCATGTCCAGTGATCACAGACCACAAAAGTACTTCCTATATAAAGAAATATTTATGCTCCTCACAAAATAAAAAAGAAAACACATAGTAAACATACTTTTTAACTCTCATACTTTAAGAATTACAGAGTATTTTTTTTACAGCTGATTGCAACATTACTTGAAGCTATGTTAAAGCTATGTTACTAGGTGCAACCTTTTTAAGTAGTCATAGTGGCCATTTACATTCAAGCTAGCTTACAAGAGAATGCAGATTTGTTTACAGATGACAGTAAGTCCAACGACCGTGAGACCTAAACCACATCAGCAGCTCTGTGGAACATCACTGAAAACCTGGAGATGGTTTAATGCAGATATTTGGATGAGACAGACTTACGTGCTAAGACTTAACGAGTCTTAATTTCTTCCTATTTAGCCCCAAAGTCAAATTAGACAGAATTCTCTTAAATGAAAAAAAAAAACTATGATAAATTCACCACAGAAGCTATAGCTAACAGTAAGAAGCTAACCATGAAAACAACCTAAGCGTCGTCACTGGAGTAGCTAAACGTAAATAGCTAATTAGCTGGCTAGTCTTGGTGTTAGCATCACAATATAAAATTATGTGTGAAATAAAATAAGTTATTAAATAAGTTGCCTTTAAAAAATGTGTGTTTCACTAGCAGCTAAACAGTACCTAAAGAATGCAGCTAGCTAGTTCAAGATTTTTGGATGATTTTGGTGTTTTAGCTTCAGTTGTAGCATTTCTAGTAGATGTGTGCCTGTGTGTGTTATACACATGGCCACCATCCTCAGAGATCATCGACTTTTATCTTTTTTACCTTTTTTTTTGTCCTTTCATGCAGCATCTTTTATCCTTGTCATCCTGGATATTTGCGGTAGTTAAATGGACTGAAGAAATTAGCTTGTAGCAGCTAGTAGTTTAATAATTTCTCTGGATAACACAGACTTAGATTGTGCTTGTGTGCATCTTTAAATACAAGTACATCTTTAAATAAATGCCTGACTCGTGTGTGCTACTATAGAAATCATACACCTGATCAGATACAGCACCAGCTGATCGATAATCTAAACACAATGCAGTGTGTCATAGCCCATTTCTGTCCCGCGCTCAAACAGCGCTTGGTGTAATTGTTTGTGCTCCGTAATATCCATTTTGGGTTAAATGACTTGGAAGAGCAGGGCTTGCAGTGAGTTAATAGAGACACGTTGTGTTTGTGTTAGGCTAAAGGTACGCACACGCTAATGTCATGCAGAAACACGCTCAAGCTGTGAGGTCAGAGCCGGCCGGCATTCCTGCGTGACCTGCTCCGTGTTGGGCTAACAGCGGCCATGTGTGTGTCTGTACACAAAGGCTGGATTTCTAAATGTGAAGAAGAATAATGCGGGATGATTTCTCTTTGAACAATTTACTTTATCTACTCCGCTATCACAATAGTGATAATACACAATACGCAATACTCGATATACAAGCAAGCTGTATATTGTGGTTGGAGTTTCTGGAAGAGAAAGCAATATTTTGAAGTGAATAATTTACACAATTTTCCATGTAACCCAAAATTACTTAATCAACCAACCTGTATTTGTGCTTGTAGCTTGTAATGGATGTACAGTATATATGTCATCTAAAATCATTTCTGTTGTGGTGACTAAGCTTATCCTCCATGATGTAATGCTAATAAAAGAATGCTTAGGACTCCATCCAGGTTACAGCATTGAGCTATGCAGCTGACTAAGCTATCTCTGTAAGCTAGTTAGCTAGCTAGCTATGTTTAGCTGTGGTTAATGTTTACTCCCAGTGATAACTCCATGGTATACTGCCAGCCAAATAGCTACCATAACAGTATTATCTCTCTCTCTCTCTCTCTCTCTCTCTCTCTCTCTCTCTCTCTCTCTCTCTCTCTCTCTCTCTATCTGTCTGTGCTTACTTAATTGCAAATTAATGTTGCACTCCAGAAAGTAGCAACAGACCAAAGAAAATCCCCATGAAGACCTGCTTGCCTTGTTGAAGTAAAAAACTAAACTTCAGACACCAAGAATGTTCATGATCAACTACATTCAGGAAAAGAGAAATACACAGATCCCAGAATGGTTTAAAGACACTGGAGGTTGAAGCAGATGCTTTGTGTGTGTGTGTGTGTGTGTGTGTGTGTGTGTGTGTGTGTGTGTGTGTGTGTGTGTGTGTGTGTTTTTGAAAGACATATCATGCACCTGGCCCATGTGTTGGTCAGACACTGGGGTTGATGGAGGGATGGTGTGTTGAGGGGAATTGGAGGGAGGGATGCAGTGGATCCAGACCTCCTGAAGGGGATTAGCATCTCCCAGCATGCACAGAGAGGAAGTGGAGAGAACACCTGCCATGGTGTCAATAGAGAGCAGGAAAATCATGGCAATCACTCCCAGCATGCCTCTGTTCAGGGCGGAGAGGCTGGGGGCAGAGAGAGAGAGAGAGAGAGAGAGAGAGCAGAATGCTCCCAATAACAGTACCAAAAACTGATTTTGCTTTATCACTCAGATGATACTATTTAAGAATTATAACAGTTAATGTGGTCTAAACAGATACAAATACAGATATGAATAGGAGGTGAACTATTTTTTGTCGGAAAGGTTCACAACGTACAAGATATGCCTTGGGACTGGGATACCACAGGAGGCTTTTACTTTCATTAAGCTAACGGGACAAACAAAGACCACATTTATGAACATCAAAGTATAGTGTTCATTCATTCATCCTTAGTAACTACCTGGTCAGGGCCGCAGTCAGGAAGAAAATATCTTAGGGAGATACAAACAAAAAGGCTAACTGTGTGAACGGGATTAAAAACAGTCCCATGCACATCTCTAGCTGAGGTTAGAGGATACACAGGATACAGGATACTGTTTGTTTTGACTCTTCTGTTTACAGTAATGATTTATAATCACACTTTTGATTCAGTCTAGTTCCTCTCAAGGTTTCTTCCTCATGTACTCTCAGGGAGTTTTTCCTTGCCACTGTCACCTCTGATTTGCTCATTAGGGATCTAAATCAGTTTCTCTCAAGCTGCTTTTCACAATCAGAACTTTATTTCACCAGGTATGTTATAAAGATGAGGAATCTGTCTTGGGATTTGACAATGTCTGTTGCTGAAAAGTGCTATATTAATAAAATTTAATTGAACTGAATCGTCCCTGGGACAAAAACCAATATAATCTGGTGTGAGAAATTGACAAAAAATAAAAAAACATACTAAAAAATTAAAAAGTATCAAATAAAAATAATGGACATACCACACGACCACGTGTGCACGTTACAGGCTGGAGTCAACAGAAGCTGATTAAGTGAAACCGGCGCCACTCCAACATAAATCACATTGTGCCCAATGGACTGTGCAAGGGCTGGAGGCCAAATTTTTTTGATTTGAGCATGCGTGCGCCTGTTCGTGTTTCATTTTCATCTCAGCCTTTCATCTCAAACAAGCATTCCTTTCCTTTGACAGCTTAAATGAATAGGAGACTGAACAGATATTAGCCTCTCACACATCTCCATTGTAAAGATGTTTTGAATAAGACTGCATTTATATTGTAGCTCCCTTTTTTTGATTTTATGACAATGCTTTCAAATTGCGAGAATTCTTTCATCTTGGCCGGACTGCGTGCACAGGGATCCGTCCTTTTCTGTAATTGGGCTCAAAGCTGTCTATCTCTGATAGCTCCAGTATAATCAATGGCCTATTATGTGGTTATTTGAATTGTCTCTCGAAATAATGATCCATTGAAGTGAAAAAGTGGGATCATATCACCTCGTGCATAACAGCTTGACTCCTTGCTTGAGCTTTTCACAATTGCTGTTATTAAGTCAAGTTTCTCCAACATAATAAATCTTCTGACAACAGTTTGTTCCTTGTCAAGGGGAACGTCAGACCTTTGTTGAAGATCGTCTCCCCATTCTGCTCTCATTATCTTTCCCTTAACCTGGATTTTTCTTTAGAAAACTCTCTGTCCGTCATTAACGCTCATCTCATCGTGACCTGGACACTGGGTACACTTCTCTGGACCCTAGTTAGCATTCAGATGACGTGCATGAATAAGAGTCTTCACTCAGCGCAGACAGGATGGACAGGCCATGTGTTTCTTTTGTGCGGAGAGAACAGAAAAAAGAAATGAAGGGTTTTGTTCAGCTCGTGACCTGAATCAAGTACTTGACACCTCTCACTTTTTCATGTTCTTTTTTTTTAGTTAGCGTTAATTACAGCACTCAACTTGGTCAAATTTCCTCTTATAGAGAATCACACTAACTTCCTATTGCTATACTGCTGGTCTCAGGTCAGTTTTATGCTACTGTATGTAATAACACAGTAAAGTTTAACACCAAAGACTTTCTCGAAGAAGAAAAAAATGATATTTGACATTAACTTATGTTGCATCAGTATTTATTTGTTTGTTAACTTTTTATTCATTGCTAAATTTAACATTTTCAGTGAGAAAAAAAAAAATCACAATTTTTTTTGTTTGTTTGTTTTTGGCCAGGTTTTGCCCCAGAAGTTATATACTTATTATATAAGGGATGAAAATTAAATATTAAATATTTATCAAATATGCTTTATCAAATAGCAGAAAGTAAGAGCAGAGATTTAGCATCATGTAACACAGCTTCACATAATTGTCTTTTCTGGATAATTAGGGTTTAGTCTAAAAATCCACCAAGAATAAAAGAGTAAAAAAAAAAATCTATAATCGGAAAAAAAAAATTAAAGCAAGCAAAGCTTTAAAATTAGGAAATAATTTACTAATCAATGCTCAAAATTTTGATCATTTCAAATAAACAAAAAAGAACTAGTGAAATAAAATTCAAACATTAGATTTTATTTTATTATTAGATTATTTTACTAATATATTAAATATACATTTTTATATCTTTGATAAACACAGCTTTATGCATTTGTATGTTTTAATTGTGTCTTGAATTATGCTATTTTAGATTTTATTATGATTTTGATCAGTTTTAATATCCCATAATATTCTTATTCTATTATTTTTATCTTCTTATATTTTACTTCCTTTTATTTCACTCATACACTCATGTGTACTTTCATACTGTTCATTCACCTACTATTTTATATTGTCTAATTGTTATGTGATACTTTTAAAGTATAAATTGTGCTATATTAATAGTTTCATATTCCCTACAATATGTTTAAGTGCTAATATGTACAAAAAGTATCTATTTTACAGTTCATCATATAACACCATATAACTCTTACAGCTAAATCAGCACTTTACTTCATTAGCAAAATCTAAACTCGGCATCCCTACAGACAGTCTTTAGTTATAGATTTAAATATTTCACAAGATGTGTCCAAGATATGTGTCCAAATAGTGAAAACAAATCTCTCATTTAATACACAATTAAATATAATAATTAAATAGACTCAACTCTTCAGCAGTTTTAACTCTGGAGCAGAGTCAAATGGATGAAGGAAAAAGTTGTCATTAGACCTAAAACAAAATATTAACCTCGTACCATCATTCAGAAATTGAAGAAACTTTGACACAGTAAGAATAAAAAAAGAAACAACAACCGCAAAACAAAGAGAATCACAAAATTGAAAACAAACAGAATGAAAAATCCATATTTATATCATAGTCAGAAATACAATCGTACCATAATTAATCTGTGAATCTCACATTACTGTAAATGTCTCGTGTGCCTGAGGTCAGGTGTCCAATAATAATATAACCCTCTACTGCATGAATTATTATATTTACATCCAAAATATTTTTATGGATTTTTATTACTTTAATTAGTTCAAAAAATAAAAATATATTTAAAAAATATTTTAGGAGGGTAGTTTGTAAATTGTTGCCATATGGCAACAATGTGCAGTGGTGGAAAGAAAACACAACAAAATTATGCACGTCTTCATTTTATTTATTGAAATTCATGACTTACTATTATAACAAGCCCCCTTTTTCCAGTTACATAGAAAAAAGTCGTTTTTTATTATTGTCTATACAAAAAAAATGGAGATGAATTAAAAGTTTCCATATGGCAACACCATGCAGTAAAGGGTTAAGTTATCAAAAAAAAAAAAAAAATCACTTAAAATTACTCTGTTGACACTATTAGGATAACAGAGGACAGGTTTTAGGACAGGTTTATTCTATAATACATGATGTATTATAAAACCGAGACAGATCACTTTCAGAAGAACCAGATATATTATACACCAACTTTTATTAAAATTAGACAAAAATGTGCATTACTTTTTTCATCACTGTTAAAACAGTTACAGAGCCAGGACCTTAAGCCCATTCCGTATGAGCTACAGGTAGGAAAGCCACAGTTTATTACCTATAAGAGAACAGACAGGATTGATTATATTTTTTCTTGGCATTTTGTTGGCATCTTAACAGATTACAGAGAGCTGATAAATGAAATCAGTCAGTGTGCTGAATGTCTCTCTCTGACGCCACATGACTCGATTCTGATGAGCTGAAAGGATTAATTTGAGTCTGCGTCTGCTGAGACTGCCGATTACCACAAAAAAAAAAAAAAAAAAACAGCCTTGTCTTATCAAAACAACTCCTGCTTGTCATTTTGGTGTCTAAATGCTTCACTCCTTCATTTAGGCTGCAAAACTTTGCTCTTTTTGTCAGATGAGTTTGAAAGATTAAGTTTGGATTCTTCTGACATTAAATGTTGCGTGCATGCATGCATACGTGTGCGTGCGTGTGTGTGTGTGTGTGTGTGAGTGTGTGTGTGTGTGTGAGAGTATATCTTGGACATGCAATTTGGGCTCCAGGCGGCTGATGAAACGCCATGACAGTGATCCTAATTACCAAGGAGTGGACTGTGTTTGTAACAGCATAATTAATATTCCCTGCTTTCTGTAAACCTTTCCACTGTTTTGACAGAGCTGCTTAGACCAATCTTCTCTCCTCGCCTTAGTGGAGCTTATGTTTCTTTTCTTTTTTTTTTTCCTTGACAAAACAGAAGGACTCGCTGTTTCACCCTGGCATTGATCCGTTTGCCTCGGGTTGGGCGGACATGCTGGTTTTTTGTTTTTATTTGTTTATCAAATTTGACAGCTCTCATGCGGTCAGCTCTCAAAAGAGACATGATTACAGCCAGTCCACCAGCTATTTAACTGAAATATCATCAGGACAATGATGCCACTGTATGGCAGAGACCTGAGTAGGGCTGAGACGCCTGCTATTTTCCTCCCCTGTCCTCCCTGAATGGCAGCGTTGGAGAGGATTAGGATCAAGAGGCCGCCGTTCAGTGCTCAGTGTTCACCGATCGAGCTTGGTGAAGAAAGCCTCGTGGACAGCCTCCTCGATCAATCCGACGTTGACTATCGATCGGGCAATATCACAGCTGTCTCCTAATGAAAGGGTACGCCGGAGCTGAGGGGGCCGAGCTGTTGAATTACCTTTCGATTTGGCCCCGGCTCAGTCTCATTTCGCCTCGCCACCTTTCTCATCTGATCAATACGCCATCGAGGCAGCGAGGCGGTAATTACCCCGGCGCTGAGTGCACACAAAGGAGCCAGGGGGTCACGAAAGAGAGGCCGGACCCTCCGAAGGCGACGGAGGGATGAGGGGACGGAGAGAGAATCTCCCCCCTACACACACACACACACACACACACACACACACACACACACACACCAAGCATCGGGAGCGAGACACGGTACTTATCTGGCTTTTTAATTACTGTAATTTTCCGCCCAAGTCGGGAGAATGAGCTGATGAAGTCAGACACTCTCCTCCCTGCTGTTCCTGATGAGGCTTGATGGGCCTTCAAATTACGCGCAGGCTCCGCCGGTTCATCTCCCTCAGTGTTTAGGGCTAATAACCTGTAGAGCCCTCTTATTCTCGCCTCTTCCGTGTCACCACACACACACACAAAATGAGTCATACACGCTCACAAACACATACAGTATATCGCTACATACACATGCACGCACACAAATGTGCATGCTCAGACCTCTAAACAAACCGGAACACCTACAAAGATGCACACACAGACATACACACACACTCCCAGCACCACCTTTCAGTCCATGGTGTCAGTGTGGTAATTACACTGTGTGAAATCTCTACTGCAATCACAGCTGTCTGGCCCTTTTCTCACAGCGCAGGTCAGCCAGGCCACCCTAAGCTGCTAAACCACCTCCCTGTCCTTCAGTTCACTCTTCATGCTGTTTTAGGCCTCCGAAGTGACAACACCATTACTAATTAGTTCCTTTTACTCAGCTCAGATCTCCTCTTACAAATAAAAGTTCTCCTGAAAGTTGCTAGCTAAAAGGTTCTTCCACGAACTGTTGACAGGAGAATCATAGGAATCTATAAGGTAAGATAGAGTTAGATCTATAGACTAAGTTAATTTTATAGACTAACTTTAAACATTGCTAGTCTTAATGCTAGGCGCAAATTTACAAATGCTGGTAACTAATCAAAATGCTAGCAATAAATTGACAAAATCTACTAGCTTTCTCAAAATGGTAGTAACAATTAACACATGCTACTAAACATCTAAAAAGCTAGGGGCATTTTAATAAACACTACCATCTAAACCATAATGCTAATAAACACTTGTTGTTAATTAGGGAATGTTTACTAACTTAACCAAATGGTAGCGAAAAATTTGCAAACGCTTCTAACTTAACAAAATGATAGGGACTAGTTCACAAATGCTAGCAAGCAAGTTAAATGTGAGCTACAAGTTTGCAAACATTATGAACCCAAGCTAGTAAACTGTACTGGCTATTACAAATACTATCAACATATTTACAACATTTTACTGAGTAATTAGCAAATGCCAACAGATTCACAAAGATGGAGGTCGAGATAAGATTATAAAAAGAATTCATTCCTATACAGCCCAGATTTCCTGTCTGTAAGAATTTTTGACATTTATTAATTTGTCAGATGATTTTAGGTAAAGCTCTCAAGTGAAGCACAATCCAATATATTTAAGCATCAGCAGTGGCTATAGGACATTCCCAGGGTTTGAACTCACAACCTTCTGGTATCCTTAACCGCTAAGCTGACACTGTTCAAACAATCTTCAATTTGGGTTAAGTATTCTTCATTTACAATACATGCTACTCCACTTCATGCCACTCTACTTCACCTCTCGCTGTCTTTTTCCGAGAGCATCTCATACAAACTGTGAAGTCACACCCTCAGTTTAGCAGGTCGCAAGCTTCTCCCTGTGTGAGAGAAAAGACAGAAAGAGATGGAGCGATCAGCGAGCAGCTGGAAATGGCACATGGTCACTGATGCATAACAACTCAACGCCTCTGAAATGATAGAGATTCTCTGTTCATGCTGAGGTTCAAAACCATCTCAGCATCAAGCCTTTGAGTCTGGTGTGTCATGGTGTTAGCATTGACATTAAAATGAAAATTGGAAATGCTTAAATGAGCTGTTTATTTTGAAATCCTTGGGGGGGAAAAACTACCGTTTTGTGACTATAACATGGCTTAAAAAGTTGCAAGAG
The DNA here is from genome assembly GCA_037577455.1 of Pangasius macronema. Classification (NCBI taxonomy): domain Eukaryota; kingdom Metazoa; phylum Chordata; class Actinopteri; order Siluriformes; family Pangasiidae; genus Pangasius; species Pangasius macronema. Next base: position 22,766,891 of record CM074951.1, on the reverse strand, counting down.
TTCAGATCAATGATTTATTTCTGCCCGTACAGCTGACAGGCTTCGGGAGGAATTTCTCATATTCAGCAGTCTTTACAATCATAGCCTTCCCTCTTCCCTCTTGGCAACTCCTCTCCAAAAACAATGGACTTCCAATGAGTTATTGACCCGAGTGTATCTCCGTCATTTCATGATGCCGCCCTCATCGCTTCACTCCCAGCAAATAACTGATCCAGCTGAGGAGGAAAAAGGTCAAAAATTCACAAAAAGATTCACAAACACTACTAACTAACCCAAATATTTAGCAAACAAATTC
>CM074951.1:22704157-22715444 GCA_037577455.1 Pangasius macronema | reverse complement strand
TAAACTCCTGTACCTTCTGTCGCGCAAAACTACAGTAGCAAAATGTCACAATGTCTTTGTGATTTGGTGGAAATGAAAACTGACAATCATGGGATAAAAATCTTGCAGTTTTTATTTGCATATAAAGTCAGCTAAATGACACGATGAATTAAGAAAAAGTCTCATGAACATAGAAACAAGGCATTTACAAATGGCACCAATGACATCATGGCAATATATATACTTTTTTTTTTGTCCTGTCTGAGCGACATACAACAAACACAACACAATCCACCAGGTGGAGATGAGAAAGTAAACCATAACCATAATAATAACCATGGGCTCAAAGCAGCTGCGAAGATTTTTTTTTTCAGCTCCTTGTGGAAGCGACATTTAAGTTTGGCTTGATTAAAAAAAAAAATATGTACATTTTATCGATCTTGTAGAACAGACCCTCTGAAGGTAAAGTCTCAGCTTAAAGAAAATCACAAGCGAAGCAAGAACTAAAATACAAAAAGCGCTATCAGAATTCAAACAGCACAATCCTGAACAGGTGCCAATATTGTTATTATTATTATTATTATTTTTATTTTTTTTAAATATCACAGCAATTGTTGAAACTGTTATGATGGTTTGATAGATTTTCACAATATTGTATATATTTTTATTCATCTGTCAGGGAAACGGATTTGACATTTTGTGAATTCTGGGACACAGAAATGCTGCCTACCTAGGCAGCTTTGTCAGAAATAGAACAAGGCAGGAGTTAAAAAAAAAAAAAAAAGAAACGGAGATATAACCGATTTTCAGCAAGTACCTCGTGAAACCTCAGCCATTTTTTTTCTCCTGAATATTACAGTCGGAAAAAAAAAAGTCTCGGCTTGGAGAACAGTTTGATGAAACGATTTTGATCAAACCAATAAATAACCACAAAGCATCCTGGGAACTACGAGACTCAAAGTCGAGCTACTTAAATCCTCAAATCAAGGTCTTCCCTCAGCTCAAAAAAGCGGACTGAAATGTTGTTCTTTAGTACACTCGTGCTGTGAGAAAGTATTGCTGAGCCTCAGATGGTACCTCATAATGCACTTTAGATACAGACTAAAACAAATTTAACAAGGCAACCAATACAAATGAAGCATAAATATGAATTCACCATTTTTCTTCTTTTTTTTTTTTCCTCCAGCAAATCATTATTTAAATGGCATCATCTTATTTTTTTTAAAAATATTACATATCCATGCATTCATTTTTTTTTTTAAATACAAGCAGTACAAAAGACCATTACTTTAAAGATAAGAAGAGTTGGAGAGTAGAAAAAAAAGGGAAGGGAATTAGAGGGGAATTTCACGAGCTTCCTGGGTTGGGAAGGTCGAATACGATGGGTGGATTGGTGGGCTGGAAACTGACTGTACACGTAGACGAGTTGATGAACGTCGTATATCCGTCTGTCATTAGGCCATAACCTATATGATGAGAGACAGAACAACAGAAAGGTCCAGATATGTTGAGGTCTAGATGGCACATATGAGGTGTCAAGCAAAAGATGAGTGTACCGCCTCAGGCGATGGTGTTTGTTTTTGGCGCGCTGTTAGATATGAAGCTTGTGACACCATGAAAAGCCACGACGATTAGACTTTAATAATTTAATCACTGCTTTTGTAACTTTATCCTGGCCACGGTTGCTAGTTTAAATTATTTACTCCTTTTTATACCACGCCATGACTGACTTCTCCGGTCTGATTGGTCAGAAGGTGGCCATTATTTTTGTATAACAGTACTTCCATCTTTAACATGAATGATAGGTTTATATCAATGTGCTTGTTTTAATATATTCTTGTTTCTATAGTAACTGCTCATACACAAGGACTGGTCTAAGATTAATAATAAACAGATTAAAAAAAAAAAAGTGTTGTTTAACATCGTTAATATGGTGTAGTGTTTTTCTTACGAGGCGTTTATGAAAATTTATGGAAGGAGTCTCAAGTGTCAGGGCTTTGGAACAGTCACGGTGCTTTGTAAAGATTCCCAGCGTGGAAATTGTTAGGATAGAGGCTTCAATCCTGACCAATCGCCCAGTCCCAGCTGAAGAGAAACACCCCCACAACGTAATGCTGCCACCACCATGCTTCACAGTAGGTATGGTGTTTTGGGTGGAGTGCTTTGTTTGCTTTTCGCCAAACATTGCGCTTGGAGTTCAGTCCAAAATGGTCAATTTTGGTCTCATCAGACCAAAGCACCTTTTGCGAGAAGGTATCAGACTCTTCCAAATTTTATTTTTCCACAGCGCAAACGAGACTGAGTGTGACACTTTTTTAGGAAAGGCTTCTTTCATGCCACTCTGCCATACAGGCCAGCTTTGTGTAAAGCTTGGGAGATAGTTGTCACATGCACAGACTGACCAGACCCAGCCATAAAGCCTTGTAAGCCCTTCAAAGCTGCCTTTGACCTCCTGGCAGCTTCTCTTATCCATGTCCTCCTGGTTCTGTCATCCATTTTGGACGGACGGCCTGATCTAGGCAATGTGCTGGTGGTGCCATACGCTTTCCACTTTTTAATGATGCTCTGACCAGTACTCGGAGGGATGAAATGTTTCTGTAGCCTTCTCCTAACTTGTGCCTTTCTACAACTTTATCCTGGAGATCTTTTGAAAGCACTTTCCCAACCATGGGGAACTCTTTGCCGTACCATGCAGTACTCAAAGCGGAATCTTCAAGAAACAGCTCGTTTTATTCTGAAGTAATCAACACCACTACTATTGATATCCAGTGGGGCAATTAGCCTGGTGTTTAATCTGGAAGTTCATCGCTTGCACCTGAGCAAGTTTATAATGGTATACTCTAAGGGGCTGATCACTTATCAGGGTTATAATGTGTACATTAACATTTTTTTTTTCCAGGGTGTAAAGTGATAAAAGGTAAAGGTTTTCACAGGGTATGATGATTTTCTATAGGCACTGTAGCCAAAAAAAANNCCAGGGTGTAAAGTGATAAAAGGTAAAGGTTTTCACAGGGTATGATGATTTTCTATAGGCACTGTAGCCAAAAAAAAGGCGCTGTTCAGATTTTAATAGGCAAATGCTTCAGAGTCATTATCAGTCAGCATCATTATTAGAGTGATTATAATGTTTCTAGCGTGTTATACGTTTGGCAGCAGTTCTTTTAGTCTTAAAAGATGAAGTGTGTAGCTTTTTAGCTCTTTAATAACCATGGAGAGAGAAATATCATATCATAACCATATTCCAGCACGACACTGCCAAGATTCATCAGGGTTAAAATTGTGAAAGAACGGCTCAGAGAGCACGAAGAATCATTTTCACACATGAATCGGTTCCTCCGAGTCCTGACCTTAACCTCAGTGAAAGGCTTCGGGACGTGCTGGAGGAGACTTTACAGAGTGCTCACCTCTTTCATTGTCAGTGCAAGATCTTGACCAAAAACTGATGCACCGCTTGATGGAAATACATGTTGATGTTTGTGGTCAAGATCTTCATGCTCTCTGAACCATTCTTTCACAATTTTAACCCTGATGAATATTGGCAGTGTCGTGCTGGAACATGGTTATGATATTTCTCTCTCCATGGGTATTAAAGAGCTAAAAACTACACACTTCATCTTTTAAGATTAAAAGAACTGCTGCCAAACAGATAACATCCTAAAAACATTATAATAATAATGATCCTTTCATAGACTCTTATTTATTTGCCTATTAAAATCTAAACAGTGACTTTTTTTTTTGGCCGGGCCGTGTGTGTATGTAAGCGGAATAACACACTTTGGACCACTGTGTTGTTATATGAAAATAATACACTTCTGAGTGGAATATTTGACCAATTTGACCAAAGTTCATTGGGAAATATTGAGGATGGACACACACAAAAATACCAATGGCACTATGGTGCTACTAACAGGAAGCTGTGTACAGTGTACAGTGTGAATGTTGGGTGTCACCTTCATGGATCCCGCCGTAGACGTGCAGTTTGGGCCGGACCCGTCTCTGTACCGTGTTGAGTAACTCCACGCAGCCCACTCTCTGGAGCTCCTTCGGCACCCAGTCTCTGAACCCTGAAGCCACCAGCACAGAGAGAATAAAAACCCCATACGCTCTAACGTGACCCAGCCCACTTCTTTCATCTCAGTTTGTCGTACAGTATCTGAGCTGAGTGATATGAACGATACGATCTAATCATTTAGGTATTAGCCCGTTATGTCAGAGGATTTTCTACTGGCTGATTTTTTTTTTTTTTAATTCCTTTTCCCTTTTAAATGGTTACAATGCAAATCAAAATGAATTTCAATTGAATATAAATATGGCACTGAGGTGTTGTTGGTACATCATGTCTGTTGATGTTAAGCCTAACTGCAATACTCAAAAGGAAAAAACAAAAAAAACAAAACAAAAAAACACTTTCTTTTAGGAGAACTAGCAAAATATCCTCAAGGTCAAAATCATCATGCATTCTTTTCATTATGGAGCCATTCAGTCCTCCCAGAGGGCTTAACACACACACACACACACACACACACACACACACACACACACACACACACACACACACACGTGACAATAACCATCACCATGACCTGATGACCTTACCCCTTACCATAATCCTACACATGCAACTTTAACCCTAATCTTTAACCCCCCACTAATCATAAACCAAGAACCCAAATCATTCAATGTTTATACACAGAGTCTATGCAGGTATATAGGCAAGGGTTAAAAAAAAAACCCTCAAGGCAGTTCAGCACACAAAGTCTGTAATTAAATTAAGATTTATGAAAGAAATTCTCCCAGATTTTTTTTTAGGTTTAATGTGACAATTTCTAAATGTCCATACTTTAAACAAATGTGCTATCTTTAATGATGTTACAACCTCGCTTCTCCAAAAAAAAAAAAAAAAAAGGAAAAAAAAAATACAAGCACATACTCTCTCTCTCTCTCACACACACACACACACACACACACACACACACACACACACACACATTAGATAAATGCAGTAGACTTTACCCAAAGGAGGCCCGTGAGTCATGAGGATGTCGATGTCCTCAGGGATCTGGTTCCACTTGTCCAGCAGAGACTGACCACGAGGCAAGTTAAAACCCCATCCATTAAACCAGGGCGTCCTGGGAAAACACACACACACACACACACACACACACACACACACACACACACACACACACACACAAGTACATCAGTCTTTTTCCTATACTAGAGATGTGCAACACCAGGGCCGTAGCTGAAAACCCAAAGAAAAATGTTCTATATAATGTGTTTGCGCTATCAGATATCAAGGCCACTGCCACTGTCTGATGGAGCAGAGGTTATCTCCCGAGCAGCGACCCCGGAGCAGAGGTCACAGTCAGGGGCGGCCGATTGATCACGCTGTCGGCGCTGCCGAGCTGGAGCTTGTTAATGCGAGTTTTTATTTGCCCTGGGGAACGGCGCCACCGACAGGCCGCACTAACGCGGCTAACCCAGTCCAGACCCGGGCTGATCGAGGCCAGACGACGCTGACAGGCTGTTTGGATGAGGTCGGGGTGGGGGGAAAGGTCAGGGTCCCGTGCTGGGAAGTAATGCTGAGTGACGGATGAAGATAAATATAAAGACGATGCAGGAATAAGCGGGGCTTTTAGTACACGGCCTGCCACATCGAGCGTTAATGTTAACTCTGAAATCTAGAGTTCAAAGACCAGAAAAGTACCGACTTCTAAAACTTGCGTGACTGTACACACGACACACCTTCGTGCACTGTGTTCGGTTAAACACGAGCTGACTGTTTTTATACCACATCTGCTGTGTTATAGGGGAGAATAAAACACCTCGAGGCGTGCTGTTGCAGGAAAAGCACGGGACGGTAACGGTAACGGTAACGGTAACTCCTCCATCACGCTACACCATGGCCGATTATATTCCTGTAAAAGCACGGCTCTGAGTGCTTGATTCCTTACGCAATATCGTTATCATGAATGCAGCAGAATAAGGTCACTCCTCATGCTTCTCCTTCTGAAAGGAAGGCTGCTCAGGCAGGTCAGATTTCTGGGCAGTGAGTAAATTCCGTCGCGTGGAATGTGAACAGCAAACAAAGTTGACGTTTTTCATCTGAAGACGCATCACATGTCGATTTAATATCCATCTGCTCTCGTGCTCGTTTTCATTCGGTGGACAGAACCACCGCTCGGATAATGTCCAGGAGTTTTAAGCTCATTTTTATAAAATATTTAATCATGATGTTGTTAGCCGAGATTGAACAATTAACATGCAAAATACATCCCTACTTCTCTTTTATTTATTTATTTATTTATTTATTTTAAAATCACAAGCTTCCCAATTAAATAGTTTAACAGTCTGGCCTCAGCATTTCTCAATGCATTTATTTATACAGTCTTAAAGATTAAATTTGGTTTATAATCAACAATTAATACGCACATTCCACAATCAATGTGTTTATTATGCGGTCATCATGGTTGAGGGAATGTCGCCTTTTTTTCCTTCCCATTTCATAATCATGAATTCAATACATGAATCAGAACTATGACTGAAGCCATTGCTATGCATTGCTTCATCGTCAAACACCGTCTATTACATTTACAGCTAAACGACCAAAGTCTAAAGTATGGAGTTAATGGAGTAAGTGCTGATTAGTCTCGAAGGAGCTCCATGCTAATAGCAGTGGAGAGAGACAGGACAGAATTCACTCATTGAAAAAAAGAAAAAGAAAAAACAAATAAGCCGTTATGGGGTTTAAAAGAATATGTAGAAATTACAAACAGCTCTCAAATTTCTCCAGCTTGTTTTTCATTATTTAAAAATGAATAACAAAAAGCTGTTTCACTGCTTTCGACAGTTTCGTTTCGAAATGAAAAAGGAATGAAAGCAACGGCAACACACCCTTGGATTCGGACGGATTGCTTGCACAGAGCAGGAGCGGGTCCTGGCGCAGTACGTGCGTCGCGTCGTGTCGGTCTGCGGTACTGCCTGAAACGATCTGCCTGTTGACGGACATGCTTTAGCGCGCGTGGAGCACTGTGACCCGAGGGCGTCGGGTCTCGGCGGGTTTTTAACAGAATGTGTGGGTGGTGTGTGTGAGATGGTGTGTGTGTGTGTGGTGGTGTGTAGAGGGCAGTCTCCTGAAGACCACAAGACCTCACTGAGGTCTGTATGTAATAAATTAGGCTGAGCAGTCACTGGAGGAACTGAGGGGCTGGAGCAACTGCACACTTTCTTTTTCTCTTGAATTATATTATGAGGATTCTTGTTAGAATCCGGGAGCAGGCTGCCAATTACGCTAAAGAAGAGCAAGTCTCGAGCCATTTAGTGTGTCAGGCATCTGTTCACCTCTAGAGAATGATTACCATATGGATTTTATTAATGTACACACACACACACACACACACAGACACACACAATCTAACCTTCTAGATGAAGAGAAATTTTTTTCTAGATTACAAAAGCACACACACACTACACTCGACGTACTTTACGCACTATAATAAACATACGCACTTGTATAAATTAGTGCATGATGATTAAAAAGAAAAACAAATACACTGAAGTATTTCCTAAAAGGTTGATTGGCAGCTTGTACTGGCTGTGTTGCTGAACGCAAGAGTTCAACCAAACATGTAATTGACGAGCTACACGAGTTATGTAACCTTAAACGGAGGGGGGAAAAAAAAAGAAAAGGAAAATAAACAAAACCAGAAGCTAGAACAGCTAGTCTACTGTCTCTGTAAAGAAACAACAAATTGTCTTTCAAGCGTTCTTTCTGAGTTACCCCAGCCTCCTGCCTCTATGCACAAGAAACAAAAGAACTCTATAAATACAGGCTGAGGAAGAGAGGAAGAACATCCCAAACCCCCTACCCCCCATCTGCCAGCTTGCGGTTTGTGGCAGGTTGTGCGGCCTGCACGAGTTCGCGTCCAGGAAGAGCTGTCAGACTGCGATCATTCACTAAAACAAACCCGGCCGTCAGATAAGCAGCGAGAGCGCCGGCTCCATCAACATATTCTGCCTAAACATGCGTCCGTCATCAGCTCATGCTGTTTCAGCTCCAGACCCCCTGCTCTGACTGAAGTACAACAGACTGGACAATCAGCTAATGCTACCACACATATTCAACAGATTGTAAAGAACGTCATTAAATATAATAAATCGCATTTAAACTCTAATACTGACAATCATACGCGATCATACATGTATAAAATAAATCTCAGGACAACAGTCAGAAGGACTGGAACTTAATAATGACTATCTCATAGTGAAACGTTTTATCATAAAATTCTTTCAGTAATGTTTTTAATCGCTGAGATTTAGCTAACCTTGCTAAAGGGACAACGGGACAAGTGGCCGGTAATTTTCAAAGTAAGCAAGAGGCATAATATAAGTGATAGCGCGACACGCGACGTTTGATCTGAGATTTCCTCAATTCTACGCAAAATAGATACGACGCAGTAAAGCAACGATTTCAGACGATTGGCTCCAATGTGGTGCGTGTGGTCAGACGTTTCTTCAGTTCCCCACTGACAACTCTAGTCCCTACCTGAAGACAAACTTAACTTAAAAATCTGATCCGGTCATACACGACCTCTCATTAAATGTCTATAGACATGTTTATTTTATCGTTATTGAATTGTACGTAACGTCGGTACTCTGAATGTTGATTTGAACGCAAGGTGGACGGAGGTAGTACAGATAACTTGCTTTGCTACTCTGCCAAACAAATCCTGTATGGATCACATCACATCGTAAATCCAACAACTAATTCTGACACTGATCAGTGCGTTATTTAATTTCGATTTAACTAGCTAGCTATAGCTACTACCGTTTCTCATTGGAATTTGGAGGAAAGAAAGAAAAAAAAAAAAGCAACAGCAGCAAGCAATAGTATCGATCACTACACACCCATTAGAGAAAACCTACAAGCAACACACACCACTAGTCACTTGCTGGTGTTAACGTGTTACAAGTCATTCTCTGCTCAGCATCCATGTGAAAATCAGCCATCTTCAACTCTTCAATACCGTTCTCAAATCTCAAACGGCTTCCTATTCACTATATAACATGCTTACTACCAGGGCATAAAGATGGCGCCGTGGCTCGTGCACTGTATGTCCAAAACGAAAGCATTTGAGTCTCAGCCAGTTCGTTTTTAGCTTAAAAATTGATACATAATTTAAAAATATGCAAAAATATGCAGTACCATTAATGGTATGCATTTATTCCGACCCCTTTTTTGTACACCAAGGGTCATTTGGCCAAAAGGTTTAGAAACATGGGACCTTAAAGATACAAATGTAGATTTTTTTTTCCTTCAAAAGTGTAAATGGTGTGAAATTTGAATAATGTGTGTGTATTATTTTCGTCTCTTTTTTGTGAAAGAAAAAAAACCCTTAGGGTTTGCTATAGGCATTATATAATGCACAGAACACAATAGGCCAATGCTAACCTCTTTAACGATAGTGAAAGAGTGTGTGTGTGTGTGTGTGTATGTGTGTGTGTGATGGATGTGAGAGTAAATAAAGGTGAGCAGCTGCTTTGAGCCCATGCTCCATACCGTACAAAATTACTTCTTACTAGACTTTAGGGATATTTAGTTCCTGCCAGTAGAGAAACAGAAGGATCAAACACAGGCATCAATGTGCCATGTCAGAAGAAAGCAGAAATTCCTGGAACAGCCCGAAGACCAACCTTGTCTTATCTGATCCTCAACTCAAAATAAATATAAATCTTAACTTATGCCTAGAGTCTGTAGTAGCTATGGCTATAGGGTAGCAATGATAAACTATAGTAAATGTGCAACATGTACAGGTGGAGCATTGCACAATTCATTAAATCTAGAAATGGCACTGTTTCAGAAGAATATGAGAATAAAATGACCTTTGCATCTGAATTTTCCAAACATACAGTCATAACGCAGAAAGAATGAAGTCAAACCTGTCAGTCGGTGAGCCTTCACAGAGCAATTGTGTTTTGGCTACCTCAGCACTTCAGGTTAGTGAACTCTTCCTGACCCACACACACACACACACACACAAATAGGCACGGCCCTTCAGGTTATTTATGAAGCAGAGCAGCAATCTAGAACTTATACAGCTTCTAGACATCGTCCACATCGGCCCTTTCAGCCTCTCAGAGACAAAAAGTTCGGTGAAATATTTATCCGACCTTAACGGGGTGTTGGCGGAAAAGAGAGGGAAAGAAAACGAGCGAGAGTAATCAGAGAAAAAGAAAGAAAGACAGACAATGTCAAAAGTGATACTGGAGAAGACAAACAGAGACTGGTCACAGGGTCACTTCAGGGTGAGCAGCAGAGCAAGAGAGCGAGGACTAAAAGAGAACAAGGGGAGAAAGAAAGAGAGAGGAAATGAGAGGGCTTTGGGATTTCCTGTCCACACTGCTTCTGCACAGGGTTAGTGGTCCATGTTTCCCCAGGACCTGCTGATCTTGTTCATTCTTTAAAAGATTTATAAATGTTTTAACTAAATTTAGTCTATTTTGTTACTTCTGACATTTATTCACAGCATTTTAACAAGTACATCCATAATGAGGGCAATTTTTTCATATCAAGAACCACCAACCTTACAAATCAAATCAAATCTAACGCTGACGAATGAACCCCCTTCCCCCCATCAATCGTCAATCCTCTAGCTGTGCAGAAGCCTGATGTGCTGACGTGTTGTTGATAAGACTATGAAAAGTCTATTCACCTCTTTTTGCAAAAATCCAGCACTACCAATGAGACCATTTTTCCCATTATATATCTGGAAGAAGCATAAGTTTTCCTTAGTTAACCTCTAACTTTCATGGCTATCTGAACAAGTACAAGTTGTGCAGTAATATTTAAGGAAGTCACTCCAAGTCTAGAAGCTGGGTCTGGTGAGGAATTTTAAGAATTCTCTGAGAAATTGAAGAATTTCTCTGCTCAGGAATATTTAATAGATACTTATTTCAAGGAAGCCCGGACTTCTGATTCAAGAAGCCCTAACCTTTGACCCAAGAAGCCCAAAGGTCCTACAGGTCTAGAAGCCTGAAGTAGTCCTCCGATTCCTGGCCAGTCCCGCTGGTCTAAAAGCCAGGGCCAATCCAAATGAGTCTAGAAACCACGAGTTGGTCCCACAGGTCAAAAAGCCAGGGGCTGGTCCCCCAACTCAAGAAGCCAGGGGTTTGTTGACATGTGACTCGAGAAGCCTGGGCCGGTCCCCCTGACTAGAGAAGCCTGATCTATTCCCCTGACTCTAAAAATCTGGGCTGGTCCTCCAGCTCTACAATCCTGGAGTAGTCCTCTGAATCTGGGAGCTTT
>CM074951.1:22675465-22690845 GCA_037577455.1 Pangasius macronema | reverse complement strand
ATGAACTGCATCCATTACTGGCCAAGTTGCTATATTTACAACAGTTGCTCCATTCGGAAATAGGGTTGCACAAAAAAATTGGGGGAGAAGAAAAAAAAAAAACAACAAAGTGATCTCGATTTCGATTTGTGTCTCAGTGCAATTTATGAACATCATCCACGCAGCAGCAACTGCACTCAGGCGAGCAGTGCATAAAGCAGAGCACCACTGTTCCTTACACACGAGACGATACGCTAAAGTCGCGATACGAGACGTGTCCTGGTGCCACAGGCTTCACGAGACGATACACTAAAGCCGCGATACGAGACGTATCCTGGTGCCACGGGCTTCACGAGACGATACCGACACAAGTAAGTTATGAAATTTGAATACATTTCATTTGTAATAAAAACAAATCGAACCACTGCAATATCGATACACTGTATTATAAGAAAAATATGTAAATCAGGATTAATAATACAAGCACCCCCCCAAAACCCAACACCCCCCCCATCACTCCCTGTTATTCTGATTTATTCAGTGTCATTTACTGTACTTGACGGGAACATTATAAATATGGAAAGGTTGTTTGATCGTAGATACTGCCTTAAATGATTGGGCCAAATAACAAATGTGTGTCGTCATTGCTCCTACTGCTGTCTGACATTCACCTGAAATAGACGAGTGCGTCACAATTTCCAATTCAACTGTGCAGATGAGAAAAACAATAGTGATTTTATTTCGTATAGTTCTTCGCGCACACACACACACACACACACACACCCCAAAAAGCACAACATGTGGCGTGCTTCTGAATTGTTTTAGAGTGAGAGTGTGACTTACATCAAGCGCAGCACACAGGCAGTTGATTTTAACCCGTATTTCAGAACGCAGTCGAGCCAGCCACGGCAGAAACCGGAGTGGACGTATATACAGCGGTTTAAGGTAACCACCTTCAGATTTGCTGTGAACTCTGGACAGTGTGGAAACACTGAGCACTAGTGTATTATGGACCATTACAGTGTTATTTTTCCAGAGTTCGCACAGGCTGAATGAAACCAGGCTGTGGGCCGGATTTGTCCTAACGTTTGACGCACGTGTCATAACGCTTCCTTCTGATTAGCTTAAACCTTTGGACTGTTAAGGAAGCATGCTTGCTGCTGTTGTCCTTCTTCCTGATGCTCCCGTTAGGGATCACTGGTCCACGTATCTGATTTGGCACAGTTTTTACACGGATGCCCTTCCTGATGCAACCCCCAACTTTTATCCGGGGTTGGGACTGGCACTGAGAGCACACTGGGGCTGAGGTGGGTTCCCTGGCCAGGAATCGAACCCGGGCTGCGGCGGTGAGAGCGCTGTGCCCTAACCACTAGTCCTCCAGAGCTCAAACTTTAACCATACATCTCAGACACGCAAAATTCATCATGCCAGTATTTCATACCGCGATATTCGAGACAACAAAATTCTGTCTCATGCCTACTATTCGTCCTTAACCACTGTGACCAATGAGCATCGACGCTGTAACACAGACCTGGACCTGACACACGTGTGAAGCACAGAGAATCTACAGAAGAAAAGAAAGGAAAAACAATGTGAGAAATCTGAGTGAATTTAAAAAAAAACAATTAAAAAAACCCAAATGCACCCAATGCAGCTTAAACTTGTAGTGATAAGCAACAAATTTAGCTTAAAACTCTTAAAATGATGCACTGAATATTGAATTTCCAATGACTACACAACGTATGAAATGAATGAATCGGGTGAGCGAGTCATGGCTGCATGAGCCGTCCCGCTCGAAACTCGCCAGTGAAGCATTACGCCTATAGCGCATTTATCAAGACCCGTTTTCACCGACGAGCGGCTTACGAGTTCCTCTTGACTGATTATTTAACCGCACTTTAATATCGCCGCTTTCTTTTTAACTCCGTGCACTCTTTCATGCATGCTTCAACTTTTATGCTAATTAGCAGTTGATTTTGCTCAGCGGTTTGCAGTACAAATCATCATCCGGCTACGCTAGTGTAAAAATATAACAAATCTACACGCTGTTTCAACAAGTGAGTCTTTCGATCTCAAAAAGAAATAATAATGATTCCTGTTTCATCAAGAATCAGCCATCCTGTCCGTGTGTGACTAACCCATTCGAGTGGTCTGATCAGTTAATACAGCTCCAGACATCTCTGATTTTCTAATTCAGATTTCGCCTGTTGTGTCACAAACCCCTTTTTACCGCATGCCTAATTGAGTCATCGTTCCGCCTCCGAATTACTCCGTTAATCATCACAGCAATCAGGAAATGACGGACGCTTTGGGAGAGTATCGGATATTTCGTCGGTAGGAACAACACTATCTGCGTACGCTCTGTACTGAGAACCAATTAGAAGGGAAAAAAAATTAACCGTCAATCAAACGCAAACAATGGCACAATCACGCAATCAAGCTTGCTGATTAAATGATTAAACGCCTGCTGCGGTGACGGACATTTATTAAAGTCGCGTATTGTATTCGCACAGGTTGCAGGATTAAGGCTGGATGATGTGCATTGATGATATGCACAAAGTAGTTCGATGTCGCCAACGACGATGAGAGATGCGATGAATGAAAACTAAAACATGTTTTTAAATGAATACAAACATACACTTTTTCTAGCTGAAACTTGGTCACCAATCCAACAGCAAGGCAGAATCCCAACAGACTATTCTATTCACTACTTATGCGCCCTACATAGGGTATTACATACTACATGTAGTGCTCAGCATTGGAGATCCAGCCAGCTCCTTGCTATTTCTCCAAAGCTTGGCCTATCATCACTCATCTTTTTTCCAGTCAGTGTTTTTGGCTTTTCTCGTGTGCACTTTAATTCATAGCCATCACGATGCAGAAGTTACAACGCATCACATATAAGAGACATGCAAATCTCGTTAGAGATATCGGCGTATGAAACGGGGAGCGTGTTTTCCCGACTTCTTTTCCCTCTAGAGCTTTTAATTGCGCTGGAGGTCTGCTCTAATCAGCCTGCTCCGTTGTTCCCCGTCGACCCGCCGTCATTAGAGCATCATCATCAGCGGTCAATAGGCTCAGCAGTGAAAAGCTGAGCTCTGCCTCTCGGGTCAAAGAGGCATTGTTAAACGGCTAATCAACTGAACTAACCTTTGACCCCTCTCCTGGTTAATAAGTACAGGAACATGATGGCAGCCTTGCGAGGCACATGCCCGGATGTCTTCATCTTCGTTAACCTTGCATCGTGGCTTCATCGATGGGAACATGGCGCTGGGAGCTGAAGTGCTCGCTATCTTTTCCTTCACGTGTGTGTGTGTGTGCGTGTGTGTATGTGTGTGTGTATAAAGATTTTTAAAGAGTGAAAGCAGTGTATGAGACGCAGTGAGGTTCTTTGACTAGGCCGGGAATTTTATTCAGTATGCATTATTCAAGAACGGGCATGTGCGTGCCAATTTTCATTTTCCAAATCCCTAACTGGTATGCTGATTTAAGATTCTATCAATATTGAATAAAAATAAGTAATAAATCTACTTATCTGTATCTGATCTCATTGGAGGGCTTTATAATTAGTCGGAAAGCTTAGGAGACAATTATCCTTATGCTGCTTTCCATAGAGGACACAATCTTTCTGAGCAAGGGGGAAAAAAAATAGTGGCAAATATCCCAACTTTCACATGGGAGTAGTTACAATATTTTAATGCATTCTCACTGAAAATATTGTCCTTGTTCGATATGTGATGAGGATTAAAACACTCAGGGGCATTCTGTTATAGGAAACTAATGAACGTTAGAGTGGTAACAGTAACCCAGCATCACACCAGCCTTGCTGTTGATTATTTTAATAACAGCATGTTCTAAAGTTGTTGTTTTTTTATTCCTCTTCCTCCACCACTGCACTTTGTCAATGATTGGAATGTTCGATTTATTAATGAACTACACTTTTTTTTTTATCCGTTTACGGTTACATTTTCTGTTGTGGAACAATCCGCAAAACAAGTTTGTTCCTGTAATCACATACAATATTAATAAGACAAATAAAAAAATGCAGCTTTTCATGTTGCAAGAAACTGCAAAGTCCAAACACTTTCCACAAAGTTTCAGCTTTACCTCGGACTGGTACAAGGTGCTAAAACTGGAGACTCCTTCCAGAAATACTAAATAACCATGTCTTCAAAGAAAACTTCACCATATCAGCTATTACACACTCTTTTAATCTGTTTCTGTGCACACATCATACGAGTCTCTGTGTACGTTGTTATTATAGAAATTAGAACAAATGCAATCATTTAAAAACCTGTGATATAACAGCTGGAGCGACTGTCAGAGCAGCTGTTATAGAAAACTGACCAATCAGAATCGAGAATTCAGCAGCGCTGCAGTATCATATGTCATACTGTATAACTGTTCATGGCTATTCCAGAATAGTTAAAATTTAAAGTATTGTTCTTTGAGCTATTCAGCAATTTCAGAAATCCTTCTATGAACCTAAAATCTGTAACAATATTCAGTTCACATGGCTCTGCGTCATTTTTGCATTGTTCCAACACCGTATATCTAATTCAAAAACGCCACAGCAATGCTAACTATTGTTATTTCTTAATGACCAACACCCAATTTTTAAGACTTGGAAAATGACACAAATGTACAAATACAAAAAAAATAAAGAAATGGTCTCAGACGTTTCATTTTACTTTATAAAACTGCTTCCTAGATAATGAATCCTAAAAATTGAAGTCAGAAATTTTTCAGTTCTGTGAACACTCCAGTTTTCAATATTCCACAAATAAAAAAAAAAAAAAACTCTAAAATATTTACCCAGAAGAATCGTTAACACCCCCTCCCCCACTCCCACCTCATTCCCATTTACATTTCCAACAATACCACACCCCCAGGCCACCTGGAGCACTGCACATCCCAAATAGCTGCCAGATGTCTGTTCCTAGAGTACTGATCAATGGGATCAATCCGGTCAATCAGCGAAGCACAAAGTAGACATGAGGCCAGAAACAGGAAGTGATGTTCACTCACATGTGCACGTGAGGAGGCTGGAAGCGGCTCTGGTTGATGTTGTAGTGTGTGAAGGCCTGCGTGGGGTTCGAGCTGTACTCATCTACTGTGATGGTCACCTTAGAGTGGGAGGAGCCTCGGCGCGCCATAACGCCGCTTCCTGGGGTCATGGGCAGGTCAGCGGGGGGCAACAGGATCAACGCGCCACGCAGCGGGCATCACTCAACGCCCGCCGCCCAAATCTGCACCTGAGGGAGAGTGAGAGCGGATGATGAGAGATGGAGGGAACCCTTACATTCTGCTAACAAATGTGTTAGAAAACAGGAGTCGGGCATTTATTCATAAGAAATACCCCATTGAGAACAGAAGCCTCTTTGCAATATGACAATACAATATCAATAGCGCGACATATTATGCGACAATATGCTTTTCTGAGAGCGTCACACATATCTCTAGGGCTTTTATAGCACTGAAGATCATCGTTACCTGTAACAGCTAGCTGGATGATGCTGAAAGCTATTTTGGTATTACATCCATTCCCCTACCATTTCCCTTGCTATATTAAAATGATTCATTTTAAATAAAAAGAAAAACTAGCACTAAATATTCTGGTTTCCTCTGGGTTCTCTGGTTTCCTCCCACTACCACAAACATGCTAGTAGGTGAACTGGTGACTTTAAATCACCCCTAGTTATGTAAGAGTGTGTGAATGTCTATGCGCATGATGCGTCTCATTAGACCGGCATTCGGTGTTCGCGGGACAGGCTTCGGATCCGCCGCAAAACACTGACCAGGTTAAATATTGTGGTCTACTCAAGTCTATTTTTCACCCTAAACCCCACACATTACAACACACACAACATGCCATGCACAACATCAAAACAAAACACACACACAAACAAAAAAAACTTGAGTGAAAAATGTAAAAATGTACACACACATGACCAAGGATCACGTTCAGCATTTACACCGCTGAGCAGTGAAATATTTTTACCCACACCGTGCTGGAAAAAAAGGCTCATTTTTGTTCCTCAAGATACAAACAATGCGAACGCAAATGCTTCCTGAATGGTACAATAGTGGTCCTTAAGGTCTAATTATGTACCTTAAAGGAAAACACCGCCCGGAAACACATTAAATATGTCTACACTGAAATATTCCGTGTAGTTTAATGATTCCGGTGCTAATTTGATGGTTGGTGCTGTGTTTTTCAGCATTTTTAACATTCAAATATACTAAAAATACATATTTATATGGTATATATTTGACATAGGCTCCTTCGGAGTGGATTTTATTTTTAAGGTCTGATTATTTTTAAAGCTATACTACATTCACCGTTGTCATGTAAATTATGAATACTAAAAGGAACAAAAGGTGTATGCTTTTGACCCCAGTGACAAGGAAAGGTATGGTTTAGTACCCTTTGTATGTTTAGAGGCAGGGAAATATTAATAATGGTGACTAAGGGGCACAAACATGCCATACTTTACTATAGAGACATACACAGACACCTATGGCTTGTTATTACTGGCTACACACACGCACGCACACACACACACGCACGCACGCACGCACACAGGACCAACTGTATGCCAGGCTGACCTATGTAACATTTTGTGCACTTCCTCAGCTATAGACCTTGAAGAGGCATTCATTTCTACGTAATGTTGACTTGAGTATAAAACATGCCTTAAACCTGATCCGTATCTACACTCTCAGAATCAAAGATCTGAAGTTTACTGTGAACCCTTGTCAAGGGTACACCTTTTGAACAGAATTAAAGGACAAATCCACCCTAAACAACTTACATACTAATCTAAGTTCAGAACTGACTTTATTTTAGTGTAGACATATTGGTCTATTTTCATTTTAAAGGCTTCCTACATTGTTATTTGACTACCTCCTGATAGCGAGTGCCAGTGCCTCATTTCATCTCTACCTAAAGACAGCGATGCGGCGGCACTTTAGTCCTTTAGCTCGTCCAGCTCTCTCACCTCTGCATCTGCATACTCTGCTCAAACAGATCAGCTTCCAAAGCTTCCAATTTCATGATAACATCGCCACCAAGACGTAGATACAGACATAGACATAACTCAGGGAAACTGCATCGTATCGTATAGCTGCATTGCTTTCTGGAACTTTGAGTCCAGCATTTACATTGACTTGACCACTACTCTGTGGTGAATTTCTCATTAATATGATGTTGAACATCACTTGAAAATTGGTGTGTAAGGGGAAAAAAACTCTCTTTTGTTTTTAGGCTCTAAAACAAAACATGTATTGATCCTTACGTTTGAGATTGATTATTTTTCTCCTATTGAACGCCATTGTAAACGCTCTAGCAATGTCCACTTTGACATCAGCGAGACACAGATGCTAACTTCTCAAGCAATAACAAAAAAAAAAAAAAAAACAGTATCATCCAACAAATTAGCACCAGAATCACTGAACACATCACAAATATTTCAATATAAATATATTTAATGTATTTCAGGGTGGACTTTTCCTTTAAGGACCATTGATGTATCTTTAATTAGCATTTAGGGTAATAAATACATACAGATATATGTAAATAACAAATACTTTAAAATGTAAAAGACATGCCCTACAGGTACAAAAGATGTAGTAACCTAGTGACAAGGAAAAGTACAGTTTAGTACCCTTTTTTTCCCTTTTATAATGAATCCCAATTACTGAAGCAGTGCTCCAATAACCCATGCAGCCTAGTTGACCCAATTTAGCTTCCAGGTCATTCGTTCTGAGGTAAATCTTCCACAGAGGCGTTTAGCTACAAGGCCGAGGCCAACCTTTCCGCCCCAAACTTGAACTTTGACCCCGGTGACCACTGCACAGGGATCATTTGGGCAGAATAAACATGGAAAAGATCGATTATTTAAAGCCGGACGAGCCAAACTCGAAGCCCGGACTCCATAATTCTGAAGCTCGACTGTGAGCCTGGCCTCCAAACACCTCGCTTAAGCAAAAAAAGCTGCACTCGAAGGTGCACCAAGGTCGCAAAATATGTCAACAATGTCAGAAATGAAAGCAAAGAGACACCTAAATTCAAAATTAATGAATGTTTTTGTACATTTGGCTTGTAAGGGGGGAAAAAAAATCAGCCAATGAGCTCCGTGGCGCTATTAAAGCTATTAATGATTCCCGCTCTTTCCTCATTCGGTATTTATCTAAAGAAGCACGAGCGATGCTGAATGAACACATAAACCCGCGCGACAAACTCGAAAGGTTTCAATGTTTCCCAAAAAAAAAAAAAAAAAAAAAAAAAAAACCCTCACAGCGGCGGCAGAAAAGCTTGTGATCTTTTCTTCCTGGAGCATGACGAGCAGAGCAGCCACCTCTAACCCGCCGCTTTGTGCCTCCGCTTTCTTTTCCTTTTCCCCACAAAACCAGTCGAGTATTACCTTTTTTCCCGTCAGCTCCAAACGCGCGAGCCTCGTCCGCTAAAGTGTCCGAGGCGCCTGTAATCGGATAATCGGAGATTTGGGAGCCGTGCAGAGGTGGAGGTCGAGGCGAGCAGGGCAGAACCTTCGACCCCGAGGCTCCTCCGGCTGAAATGCGACAGACAGACGAGGAAGGAGGGAGACGGAGCAGTAGCCTGGGTTATGGAAGGCCTAAAGGGCCAAGAGAGCACAGGAGCTGTGGCCAACACGGCTGCTTTTCATCCACTGCTAAACCATGCCATTAACACCGAGGAGGTGAACCAGCGTGGTGGATGGCCAAAAGGGACAAAACTTTCCAAAAAAAAACAAAACATTTGTTGAAAGCTAAAATTCAGTTTGGCTGATATTGGGAAGAAGACTGCGAAAGTTCTGTGCTGCTACACATGAAATAAAAATGACATTAAAAAAATCACGTTATTGCGTAAAAATTTTACGTTATTACGAGAAAAATATCACATTATTACATGAAAGTATCATGTTATTATGTGAAAATGTATCATCACAAGAAAAACATCACTTTATGAGAAAAACATGTTATTATAATAAAAACGTTATTACGATAAAAATGTCACGTTATTATGATGATAAACACATCATGTTGTCACAATAAAAATGTTATGAGAAAATCACGTTAGTACGATAAAAACATCACGTTATTATGAAAAAAATCAAGTTATTACGAGGAAACATCACGTTATTGCAAAAAAAATTATTTTACGAGAAAATCATATTATTAATTAAAACGTTGTTACGATAAAAATTCATGTTATTATGATGATAAACACGTCATGTCATTATCATAAAAATATCATGTTATAACGATAAAACCATAACGTTATTTCACCAAATATGACAATGCTTTTTATACTTTTTTATTTTTCTCATAATAACACAATCTACTTCTAATAACAATGTGATCTTTTCCACATAAAAATGTAATAGTTTCCCTGTTATAACATCACATTTTCATGTAATAACATGACATTTTTCACGTTATAATGAGATATTGACGAGATGTTATTTTTATTTCACGCATGTCAGCACAGAGCTTCTGTAGACGACTCTCTGTCAGATATATCGTAAAATAGGGCTTCAACGTGAGCACTACAGAATCTCTCATACGCACTTGTCATCACGGCGAGACGACAGAATGCCTATTAATGGAATGTCAAAGAGCTGTAGAAATGTGGACAAAGGTAAAAACTATAGGACTGAACACTGATATAACAGTGAGGACAATTACAGTATGGGATATTCGATAGAAGACTTACACCAGTTTGTACTGTTAATGTAAAATATGGAAAACACAATGCAAAATAATTATTAACCAGTGTGATATACCCACTGACGCCATTTTCAAACGTATTATAAACCACTGGAAAAGACTGAGAGCTATATATAGTCGGAAAAAGAAGCAGTGCCCGTGGGAATGTTGGAAATTTTCTCTTCTGTGAATGGGAATTTTGAGAACGAGCCTACTGATGACGATTGTTTGTGACGATGCCTGTACTGCTGATGTTTGTAATACGGTTAAAGTATTTTTCAATGAAGTAAAATCATGTGAAGTGACATCTGGCTGTGATATTTCGATGAGACTTTAAAAAAAAAAAATAAAACCACTGTTATGACCTTCAAAGTTTACACTTATAGCAGAAGAGTCTTACTGTGTTAATAAGCTAATACACATAGCATAGCATTCATTCGAATACTTTACTGTTTGTTTAGTAATGGCTAATAAACAGGGGCATTAGATCGCACAATCGAAGACTGATAATAAACGGTTTAAAAATGTGTTGCTATTTAACAAAGAAAGAATATCATACAGTATATGATAGTAGTATGGTGAAGTTTTCTGAAATGTTGTCGATTTAAGATTTATGGAAGGAGTCTCCAGTGTCAGTCAGTGATTAAGCTGTGACTTCTGACTTCTGCCGTGAGTAAGTGTTCAGGAGAGACGACGTCCCATTTTGTGGCTTTGTTTCCCCTTATTAACTTCAAGGCTAGTGAGGGAACGAATGTTTTTTAAGTCCTATAAGCGATAGCATGAGCTAACTTGTTTTGCGGATGTCCCGCAATATTACATATTGCAAATGGCTGTGGTATGAGAGGAATAAAACACACTAGGACATGCTGTTATGGGAAAGTAATCAACTTCATTACACCACCCTGGCATCCATTATTCCTTGGCACGCCCCAAGTGTTTCACTGAGATATGTTTGATGTTACAATATCGTATTATTACTATGCAGTGTTTCCATTTCTGTAGCGTCCATAGATAATTGCTTGCGATAAATATTGCACACTTGAGAATCATGTTATTGTAAACTGTAAGAAGAAGGCTTGTCCTGTTTAAACTTTGCCATGCTTCCTTATTTATATGCAAATGTATTAAAATTGTATTCTTGTTGTACGTTGTTTACATTTGTACAGGAAAAATTTTATACATTCAGAGCATTGGGGCTTTTTTTTTCTTTTCCATCGGTTCTGGCACTTATGGCCTTCTACACTTCCCTACTGGCAGAGAAGGATAAGGAGGGGGAGCCCGAGAGAGCAGGAGTGTAATGAGTGCGCACTACCGCTGGGGTCAGAGAGCACAACAGTAGCACTGATAATACGCCAAGGTAAAGGAAGTACAACCATCTGTACTCTGATAAACTGGTGTCTGATAAAGAATTACTAATTCATTTAAGAAGGATGCAATGGAAAAATGAGTATTTAACACCAAAAAAACAAAAACATGCAGATTTGGACTGGATTAAAGGGGTCAAGGCTTGTATAAGACCATTTGGGTCAAGCTGGCTAGATTGAAATAATGATCCTCATTTTCTTTGTATTATTTTCATAACTGAATAAAGAATCGGGCAGCAAAATGGATTCAACTGGGCGTTAATGACTGATCACAATCAGAAAAACTGGACTTACATCATCTCTTTATGAAAAAGCAAATNACACACACACACACACACACACGATTGAGTCAAGCGCTCATTACTTCTTTCCGCAGGGACTTGTCATTGTTGATGTGTGACATAGGTGTGTGTGTGTGTGTAAGAGAGAGAGAGAGAGAGAGAGAGAGATGGTACAGCTATTCTTTGAGGAACACAGGGTGATGGAGGCAGGGAAGACACACTGACAGAAGGTTTCACTTCCATGGCAACCAGGCGGCAATGTGTGTTTCATGCCTTCTGTGTGGAACCTTTATAAAGTGTGTGGCACCATCCGTTCTCTCTCCACCAACCAACCCCCCCCCCCCTCCCCAACACACACACACACACACACACACACACACACGCGCACACACGTACACTGCTGCTGCTGAGAAAAGAGAGCATCACTTACACACTGATGTTCGCTTCAGCCAGAGCAGCTATTCATAAACTGAAAGGATTTTCATTCTATTTTTTTCTCTTTTTTTTCCAGCATGACTGACTGTAACAACAAAGCTTGTGTTTACGAAGACACTCTGAGTAAGTGTGCTGATCTCTAGGATCAGACTTTCTCACTGCTTACAGCGTTTCAATCACAAGACCATGTCCTAGATTAGTACACTTGTGCACCGAGATCTTTAGCTAAACATCAACATGCGTATAGTAGAAATGTTATTGTATTATACACTATACACCACAGTGGTGTTGAACTCTGATTGGTCAGAAGGTGTCGATTCATTTTCTCTAACAGCAGCTCTGAGAGTAGTTTTGGCTGCAAGGAAATTACCGGTTTATATTAATGGACTTGTTCTAATATGTTATAGTCTCTGTAGTAACAGCTCATTCGCACATTGTGGACGCTGACTAAAAAGCATCTAATGCTGATATAGTGAAGGTTTCTGTGAGCAGAGGTTTGGTAACATTGGTGGAAGGGGAGTCTCCAGTTTCAGCACGTTCTAACACTGTAACCATGCCAACCAAATATCTTGAAGTTGTTGTTGTTCCTCTTTCAACTGCTCCCATTAGGGGTCGCCACAGCGGATCACTGGTCCACATATTTGATCTGGCAGAGTATTTCCAGCGGATGCCCTTCCTGACGCAACCCTCCCTTTTTATCCAGGCTTGAGACCAGCACTGAGAGCACACTCTTGCACACAACCCCAGTGGCTGGGGTCGGTTCCCTGGCTGGGAATCGAACCCAGGCTGCAGTGGTGAGAGCGCTGTGGTCTAACCACTAGTCCTCCAGGGACCCGATAAAATATCTTGAAGTTGGGTTGAAGTTTAAGAAAAAAAGAGAGAGATTGGTGATTGAATGACTATTTATAGGTGCTATATTGTACGTTATAACATTTACTAAGTTGTTTCGTGGCTGTTCCACAACATTAAATGTTACTATAAATGGATAAAAAGTACAATGTGTCATGCTTCAGTAAATAAAAGTTGTAATCATTGGGAAGTTGCTGTCATGTACGGGGAATGAAACTTTTGGGGATGTGCTGTTATTGGAAAATAATCTTTTTCTAGCTTGCATCACACCACCCCGTAGTTGATTATTTTTCTATAACAGCATGCCCCAAAGTGTTTTATTCCTAAACCTATTGTATGCTGTGAGAAAAGATTAGGTCTTTATTACAATATGGAAATTTAATATCTGCATTATGGCTACATCTGAGTCTGGCTCACAGGACGGAATATTCAGGAACCTGATAATACTTTCCCTAACCATTTGCCAAAAGCAAAGCATTTTTATTTGAGACAAAAGCATATTTGTCATCATATTACTCCTGATGTCCTGATAGGACTAAATACACTTGGGGCTAAAAATGATACAAAGCATGAAGGATTAAAAAAAAAGAAGAAGACTCAGCAAATAACAAAACCAGTTTTCAGAGCAATACAGTGCAATCGGCTACATGGAACAGATGGCCGTGCATTGACCTTCGAAGTAATGATTAAGAGAAGAGATCCATCATCCCAAGGAAACTGATCAATAAACTCCAATTCCCCAGAATGCGCCATGGCTTGTGTCTATAACATAACAGCTGGAGAGAAAACACACAGGTGCTCCATTTACACTCTGAGGAAAATTGCATAGTTTATTTCGGATAAAAGTGAAAGGCAAATAGGTTACAGTCATACTACAGTCCTTAAAATGCCATGCATGCTTTCCTGTCCTGTTATGTCAACAAAATAACTTGACAAATGTTGTTTTTGCGTAGCATTCCATATAAACGCATAAGGTGTAATGCTAGTTAGCATAGCATTTGGGTGGTTTATTCAGAATTGGTCAGAATTTACTTTACATTGTATGGTTATCCTTTTTTTTTTTTTTAACCATAGTTTATACCACCGTTGAATTCTTGATTCTGATTGGTCAGAAGGTGTTGATTAATTTTCTATAACAGCAGCTATGACATCAGTGACGACTTCTAGGCAAATCACAAGTTTATGTATATTAATACGCCCGCTCGAATATGTTATCGCTTCTATATTAACCACTCATGCACATATTTAACAAAGAAAAATGTGTAATCGTTGATATCACAATGCTTTCTGTAATTAGACGTTTATTCAACATTTATGGAAGGAGTCTCCAGTGTTAGCCTTTTGTATCAGTTGGTAGGTAATCTGCTGTCTTCAGGATGGACCACTTTGTGCTTTCTGGTTTCTCAGCAAACTTGACAAGCTGTGTTTTTTTTTTTTTTGGCATAAAAAAGAGAAGCTGGTGATGAAATGACTGTTTGTGACTGCTATAACATAAGTGATAATGGGAACTAACTTGCTTTATGGATGTTCTACAACATTATATATAACAATAAATTGATAAAAAGTACAACTGTTCAGACTTTTATTAATAAAAATTGCAACTGTTGGCAAATCGCTGTGGTATAAAAGGAAGAAAAAAAACGTTCCAGACTTACTATCACAGGAAAATAATAAAACATCAGGGTAATAACAGTAAGTCTGCATTGTATCGGGCCACATGTGACCTCCTCGTCATTGATTATGTTACTAACATATTTTAGACATTACATACACACATACATACAATGTGTTACACAGTAGTAAGTCACCAGTGTTTTTTCAACTTAGTCTCTGTATAGCAAATCTGTAGTTACTCACCACAGACAAGAATTTCGATGTGTTTTTCGCTACTGAAAAAAGAACAGAAAGTGATTTAGGTTTACTCAAAACTCACTTCTAATGGAACACGAGCAGTTGTCGGGACATTGCTTTAATAAATTTTACAGTGCTGTCCTCTATTCCTGCTCTGTGCAGTGCTTCTCTTGCACTGTTTGTCATTGTAGGGCATTTTAGTATTGTTTTCTTTACCTTACATGTTGCATTTGCATGATGCTGGTGAATCTTTTCATTATGTGCAGTGACAGTAAATTTGAATTGAATCAGTGTCCTGCTGTCTCAATTTGATCAAGGTCAAGATTGAATTAATACACGCTACACACACACACACACACACACACACACACACGGTTTGTGCAGAGCATAAGAACTTCATGCTATGAATATCTCTGCAAATAAAGAAGCAACCCCCTCCACAGTAGAGTTCATACCCCAAAATTTAACAGGTGTTGTCATGTCTTTAGATTGAACCAACTTGTATCTATAAGCCCAGTTATTCCAGTGATATCTATGGAATACAAAAATCAATACACTGAAATATGGAAACTTTTAATGTTAAAATAAAACCTCTCCTAAATAAATACTGATATAATGTGTGCATGTGTGTGTGTGTGTGTGTGTGTATCATTTGGCAACAGCCCAATTCATAAAATCATGGCAGATACAGGTCAAGAGTTTCAGTTAATGTTTACATCAAACATCAGAATAAGGGAAAATGTGCTCTCAGTGACTGTGGCATGGATGTTGGTGCCAGATGGGCTGGTTTGAGTATTTCATAAACTTCTGATCTCTATCAGCGAGAATCAAGGGGAAGGTGTACAAGACAGTGGTGAGAGCGGCCATGCTGTATGGTTTAGAGACAGTGGCA
>CM074951.1:22657550-22669459 GCA_037577455.1 Pangasius macronema | reverse complement strand
GTGTGTGTTCACTACTGTGTGTGCACTTGGATGGGTTAAATGCAGAGCACAAATTCCGAGTATGGGTCACCACACTTCGCCACAAAGTCACTTCACTTCACTTCATGCCTGCTCCTGAAGGACTTCCTCTAAATTTTGTTGCCTGTAAAAAAACCTGATAAAGTTTGAATAATGTCCTTGCAAGCTGGAGTAGTAAATTCCATCGTAGCCAGCGCTGTGTGAAAGAACGCATTCTGTGCCCACTTGAATAATTTAAAGCCTGTCAGCTCACAAAGGCTGATCCAGACCTGGATGCTATTGAGGCTGTTGAACATGACATTATTTGCTATTGTTTATCTGTATTTAACTGTGCTAACTATCCATCTATCCATTCTCTGTGCTGCTTATCCTATGCATGGTCCCAGGGAAGCCTGGATCCTATCCCAGGGGACTTGGGCCACAAGGCGGGGAACACCCTGGACAGGGTGCCAACCCATCACAAGGCACAATTGCACACACACTACAGACAATTTGGAAATGCCAGTCAGGCCACTACATATGTCTTTGGACTGGGGGAGGAAACTGGAGTACCCAAAGGAAACCCCTGAAACACAGGGAGAACAACCTCCATACACACAGGGCAAAGGTGGGATTCGAACCCCCAACCCTGGAGGTGTGAAGAAACAATGCTAACTACTAAGCCACCGGGCCCTGCACTAACTAACTAACTGAAAAATATTGAATATCCTAAATGAGTTTTTGCTTGAATTATGGAAAAGTCGACTACTTTTTGAATTAATGATCAACTAGTAAAAACATTTGCTATATGTTACCCCTAGCTACCAGTGTTTTCTTTGTTTTGTTTTTTTTTCAAAATATTTTCCCCAATTTTAGTAATTTCCACTTCCATCCCAGTAACTAGCTCTTCCCTATCACACAACAGCTAAAAACTGGAAACGTGAGGGCTAACACACACTTCCACTGAGACACATGAAGCTAGCCATCATATCTTGTCGAACTGCTGCTCATGCTACATCACAGGACATTGTAACCCTCTCAGAGGAGAGTAATGCTATTCCTCCCACTCAGAAATCACGACCAGTTTCTCTGTCTTGGACTCCCAGCCACCGGCTGTGATATCGTCAGGATTCAATTTTCCGACGATAATGTGAATGCTTCTCTGTTACGCCGCTAGAGAGCTTTATAGCTACCAGTTTGTCATCGTACACTCAGCCTTACAAGACACTGTATATGAACAGTTTCATATAATAGCAGAATACGTAAAGAGTCACATCTCCTATCTCAGTCTGATGCTTTCATGGAGTCGTATAAAACTATGCGCTGTGGAAGAAAGTCATTCTTGCTTAAGGATGGCTAGAATAATTATTTTTAGCACTGTGACATCCTTTTGTCCATTTCTAAGTATATATTGTCAGAAGTCTTATTTTAATGCCTGAGGTGAGTGTGTGATGATTTAGGCATGTGTTGCTTCCATTAACTATTAGCCTTACAGCTTGTCAAACCTAAAGAAGCAAATTTCCAAGACCAGATACTATGTCTTGACTGACCAGCTACATTTGATAAATATCATTTTAATTTTACTATCACTTTTAATCCCAGTTCGTTTATGTTCAGTTACTCCATGGCCAGACTGATGAGCAGCCTTACATCCAAAAACAGAAAGCAGGTTCTGTAAACTGGGATTGGAAGCCAATAATCTGCATCAGTGACACACGTCCACGTTCCAGTCCACTCTTGTGACAGGGAGTCCCCTTAAATGTCATCCATCTCAAACACCTCGCGGTGAATTTACGAGTCGTCTAGAATGCTCATGTAAATACCCTCTTTTGTGCAGGGCGTTTAGCAGACTGAGAGCCCTCTCATGCATTTTAATAGCTCATTTTCTGGTATATGTTTGGAGAAAACGGTTTGCCGAGCGCTAGACAGTGTGCCTCTGTGATATGCATCTTTCTGCAGCTGTAAATTGAAGCGCAGGCTGTTAGGGCCATTAGGCATTTGTGTCCAAAGAGTGGCGAATTCAGGGCCAAGCAACGTGATGGAGGCTACCAGAGCCATGTTTCAGGAATTATGATGTTCAATTTTGCATCAGCGACAATCTCGTAAAAAAAAAAGAACAAAAAAAAAAAGAAAAAGAAAGAAAACAATCACAGCAGGCGGCTTTGCACTCGTCTCCTCTGGTCAAAATAAGCTCATGCATATTGAGGTGGTGAAGTGGACCCTGCTTGTTTTTGGGTTTATATTTAAAAGACTCATTTTGCCGAGATGTGCAATACAGAATGTCAATGTGTATACCATCTTTATTCTTCATTACACGTTTTTTTCTTTCTTTTTCTTTCTTAAAAAAAAAAACCCCAGATCCAGGCAGACTTGCATTACTTACACAGTGAACGCAAAAAAAAATTGCCTTTGCTTCAGTCTGATGATATGCTTTTACCCCTTGCGGTTCGTGCAGTGACTTTCACAGTAATCTCTCTAAACAGCATCTAAACAATGGCTGAGGATCATGTTGGAGACACATTTTACATTTTTGTTAAAGGTGGAACAATACGAAAAATCATGACACTCTATGTGCATGGCTCCATCTCTCAAATATATAACATTTCTTAAACATTCTCTTTATATTTCTAAAAAAAAAAAAAAAAAAAAGGTCTGCACTCTGTTCTCTGTTTCTTCTAGGGGTTGGGCTAGTTTTTCCAGCCAGCAAAGAAACTAGCCAGATCTATTCATGTCTAGGGGCAATTTAGTNGAACTTGGAGGAAACACACACGGTCACAGGGAGAACATGTGAAACTCCTCACAGACAGTAACCTGAGCTCAGGATCGAATCAGGGACCCTGGAGATGTAAGGCAGCAGCACCATGCCACCTACACTGTCACATGCTTTTATAATGAAAATGCCTGGTAGGTTATTTCAAGCATCCATGATGCAGTTATTCTTTTATCTTTTATGAAAAGTGGCATATTTCCTAGTATCTTTTTTTTACCAATACATTGATTCAGAAGACCAAGCATTTAAGATGAATTTTCTAAAAATATATATGTATAGTGGAATGCATGTGTCTCCTGCTTGCATTAAAATCTTTATTTTTATCTTTATCTAGGTTGCTATAAAATGAACAGAGATGGCCTAGAGCAGCCTGACAGTCATTGCTAAGGAGTGAATGCAATAGTTTTGAGTAGCAGCTGAATATTAGAGCCTTGATCATAATAATGCAACAAAGGATTGAAAAGCAAACGCACACAGTACCATACAAGCTGTGTAGCACTGAAATCCCTGCGTGGCTATATTCAGGCAAGCTGTGGGTTTGAGGATGGCTCCAGCAATAAATGTCACTGTTTCCCGACAATACCTCTTTTCAGCCCAGGCATATCCTCCAGCGTTCCCACTGAATTTAATATCAAATATACTCAGTTGATTAAAACCAGTATATAAAGCCAACGGAGCACAGCAGTTTAATGTCTCATGCATATTGACCATGTTCTGCCCAAGGCCAGTTCCTTTGTCTGGTTCTCTTGGACTGGCATCATTACAATCAAGAAGTCGATTTTTTCCTTCCCTTTGTAATGCAGCTTGCTTGGGCTATTGATGAGTCCCAGTAAGAATGTGTTATCCAGCACTAGTGTTTGGCATCAACAGCTCTAGTGGTGGGATCTACTGCTTTGTCGATGGGCTTTATCCCTCTGGTACAGTATTTGGCTCTGGAGCTCGGATGGGATCTACAGCTCTGATGACCAGTTCTGTTGCTTCCCTGACAGTGCTACAGATGGTGTGTAATGACGGAATCTATAGCTCTAATACTCTAGTGCCCCATCACTCTAGTAAATGCTCAACTGCACTACTGGGGGGCTCTACAGCTCTAGTGATGGGATCTACTGCTCCAGAAGTGGCATCTACATGTTCTAATGTTCTCTACACCTCTAATGTTCTCTACACCTCTAGTGATGGTCTATACAGCTCTAGTAATGGGATCTCCAACTCTAGTGATGGTCTCTACACCTCCAGTGATAGCATCTACAGCTCTAGTGATGATGAAATCTATACCTCTATTGATGCAGTCCAGTGCTCTAATCTAGCTCTATTAATAAGCTCTACAGCTCTAGTGACTGGATTTACTGCTCTAGTAATGGATCGCTTGCCAGCAATTAATTCTATTTAAATGTATCTTAAATGATTCAGACAAATTGATTTCCAAACTTAGATGAACTACATACATTATTTAGGCTATGTGTATCTAAACAGTCTCAAGATTGCTGTCTTTGGTTTCTACATCACAGATTGTGTGTGCATTTTTATAGTCAAAGTCCTTAAGCAGACAGTAAAACATGTCATCCATCCATAATCTAGCATGCTCCCATTACATTTGCTTAGCTTTTCAGACCAGTGTTATAATATATTTGAAGCAGTTTATACTATATGTGTTAATGAAGGCTTACACCTTCAGCTTAACCCTCGACTTACTACTGTAGATATCTACAGTCTCACAAACAACTAACAACTTAAACAGGAAAGTTCTGGGGTTTTTGGGTCCCTATCCATTGTATTTTCTGCTCCAAGACACAATTTA
Source organism: Pangasius macronema (assembly GCA_037577455.1). Classification (NCBI taxonomy): domain Eukaryota; kingdom Metazoa; phylum Chordata; class Actinopteri; order Siluriformes; family Pangasiidae; genus Pangasius; species Pangasius macronema. Next base: position 22,664,894 of record CM074951.1, on the reverse strand, counting down.
AGTCCAAGTCAGATGTATTATTGCAGAACTGGGATTGAAAAACAAGTAGCCCTTGTTTTTCATTTGGTTAAACAACCCTCATGTACGAAAATGTATCTTTTACTTCAGAACTCTGAGAACCTGATATCTTTTGATTAAAAAGTCCACCAAGCCAAGGTAAAAAAAAAAAATACAACAACAACAAAACGAACAATGATAAATCAGTCTCTCTCTCCAGTCTTAACCTTCATTTCCACACTGCTGACTGTCCTGTTGTTCCATCAGGCCATGGCACGAACGTGTACCACCAGCGCAGGCAGTCTATCAAAGAGCACATTAAACTGGCATTTTGTATTCATGAGAGAGGAGGACTGAATCTGTATAGAAGATCTATAGACTCCTCAGTATTCAAATCAGGGCTCGGGTTGTGTCCTGGCAGTGAGGAGGAGTGTATGAAGCTCATCTGAGCCTGTGTAAAACTGTCACAGAGCAGCTAGAAGAGTAACACACTTCATTTGCGTTCAGGACTGTCTGTGAACTGGCAGGGTGGACAGGGTTTGGTATTCCAGGGAAGTGTGAGGAGCTCACAATACCACAATTACCACAATATAGTGTAAATAAGACAGGATAGCAAAAACGCACATAAAGCTCACTAGGTGTAAGGCTGTTTTATCTGAAAAGGTGTTGTAAAAAATGTGAACAATTAAAAACAAAGAAAATAATTAACATTTCATGGATAATGTCAACTTGGAGTTTATTTACAGTGCTGTAGAAAGGTCTTAGGCACATGCAAAGAAATGCTGTAGAGAAAAATAATGAAATTAAATGTTTCTACATTTAAAAAAAAAACATAAAGAGCAGTGAACAGTATTAAATGAAACAAAGCCAATATTTGGTGTGATGATTCTTCACTTTTTTTTTTTTTTTAAATAGTCTCAGGTGCAGTGTGTGCAGGTTTATAAGGAAACGAGCTGTAAGTGTTACTGAGCATCTTGCAGAAGCAGCCACAGTTCTTCTGGAGACTTTGACTATCGACTCGCTTCTTATTTCTGCAGCGAAACCCAGCAGCCTTCATTCTGTTTTTATCTGAAAAGTGTCTCTTATGGAATCTGCTGCTTTCTCTACTGACATACAAACATTTTTCTGTAACATTTAATTTTGTGCTGGAAAACTAAAGTTTGGAAATCTAAAATGTTTTTGTACCGAATCAATAATGTAGAAGTCATAAAATAAAACTCTATAGCAAAGATTGTACTAAAAAAATAGGGAGCCTAAGACTTTTGCAGAGTTTTATATTCACATTAAAATGATGAAATCTGTTATTCAATCTGATCGGTGGATTTACTTTCTAACTGCGTGGTCCAAAGTTTAAACTTAGAATTCGAAGTGAATCAGATTTATCAAATTATTATGTAGGCAAACCATACCTCATCGTTGCTTTAAGCAATGCCAAGAGGCTAGTAGTAAATACAGGAAGTGAACAGCTTTACAAATAGTGTAATTGTAAAGCTAAACCCAACTGACTCAGGAAATTTCTTTAATGAATCCAGTCTCCGTTGCCTAGGCACAACATTCAAATCTCCTAAAACAAATTGTACTTAAAAATGAAAACAATACCAGGCTCCACATGAGTTTACAGTGGGTGTGTTAAAGCAGGGAAATGATCGAATGTGACATGCAGGATTAGCAGGAGCAGATCCAGGATTGAGAAACGCTACATTACCAAAATACTGCAGAAACACTGGCAGTTTCATTCCATCTGCTTTGCACATTTCTCGGCTCTAAAACATCTGAATCAACACAGCAGCTCGTTAACGAGCTATTCGAGAGGATAAAGTGAGAGAATTAAAGTAGGAAAATGATAAAATTTGCCTCACGAAGCAGAGAGAAGCAGGTTTTCTGGGGACGCAATCTGAGGACAAAAGACAGCAGGAATTGAGGACAAATGTATTTGTCAAATGAGTTGTCCTTGCTTACCGATCAAATGATGAACACACTCTAAAAATTACTAGGTATATTTACTTAATAACTTAATAACTGGAGAAGAGCTGGAAAATTGTTGGCACCACTGGGGTTGGAGGTTCGATTCCCACATCCGTACTGTGTGCAGAGCTTGCATGTTCTCCCCATGCTTTGGGGGTTTCCTCCGGGTACTACGGTTTCCTCCTCCAGTCAAAATACATGCATTGTAGGCTGTGTGTGTGTGTGTGTGTGTGTGTGTGTGTGTGTGTGTGTGTGTGTGTGTGTGTGTGTGTGAGATTGTGCCCTGCGATTGGTTGGCATCCCATCCAGGGTGTTCCCTATCTTGTGCCCTGTGTCCCCTGGGATAGGCTCTGAGCTCCCCATGACCATGTGTAGGATAAGCAGTACAGAAAATGGATGGATATTGGTAGCAGCATATTACTGTAAAAGCATTAACTCTGTTATTGCCAAATAATAAGTAAATGTGAAAGAGTGAAAAATGATGACCAATGAATCATTTCAGTTCATATAAAAATGAACAAAACATATTAAATTACACAATAAGAATGTGTTAAACAGTCATGTTACACAATAGCAAACTGCTAAAATGACTGACAACAGCAGGGACAGAATTACTGAGTCATAATGCTGCAGAAAGAAAGAAAGAAAGAACGAAAGAAAGATAAAAACATTTGCCACCTAGCTAGGCTAACATTATGTAGCATAGCAAGCTTACCCAAGTTATTGCACTTAGCCTGCTTTGCTAAAATAGCTGAAAGTTGCTGTAGATGGACTTTCAACAGAATTTACACCTTCTTGCAGATAATTAAACTGTTGTTACATAATAAATGGCTTTATTATTTCAAAGAACATGTAAAGGATAAAAATATAACATGCCTTATTATAATTTACTATCTAATAAAATGACTATCTAGCTAGGTATGCTAAATCTCACCCTTCTGTTCACTGCCAGTGCTTTAATCCTGCAATTTAGGCCCAGAGCCAAGAGAGATTTCCCCAGATCCCATCAGAACCTCTGAGAGGCTGCTGCTGGGCTTTCTGAATTAAAGCTCCCTATTTCACTCGCTTGATAAAGGACAAACAGCTCGACCCAGTGTGAGGGGGGGAAATCATCCTGACAAATCAAATCCCTGATATAGTATACCATCATATTGATAATGAAATTATAGCATTGGGTTTAATGTGGAAACCTGTTTTTGAGAAAGGACCCTAGTTAGATCTTGATTTATATTTTCCAAGATTATAATCAGCTGAATATTGAGGATGGGGGACACTGAGTTTCCAGTTAGGTGGATTTAAAAAAGAATTGGCAGAAAATGTGACCTAAATAAAAATCTTTCAGTTATAGAGGCTAAATGTGTTTAAGATTAAAGTGAGACTGTGCACAGCTCACCAGTACTCTACTACTCACGGAAATATGGAATCAGGTTGAAGTACATGTGCTCTTTGGCGCCCCCTTCTGATTTTGAAGAAAAGAAAGATTAAAAAAAAAAAAAAAAGAAAAAGAAAAACCCTATGCAAGCTTTCCTCTCTCATTCCCCTTCCATAAAGATCACATACACTCACAGAGCACTTTATTAGGAACACCTGTACACCTGCTCATTCCAGCAATGCAATGTATCATGCACATACGGGCCAGCAGCTTCAGGTAATGTTCACATCAACCATCAGAATGGTGCCAGATAGGCTGGTTTGAGTATTTCTATAACAGCTGATCTCCTGGGATTTTCACACACAACAGTCTGCAGAGTTTACTCAGAATGGTGCAATAAAGAAAAAACATCCAGTGAGCGACAGTTCTGCAGATGGAAACGCCTTGTTGATGGTCAACGGAGAACGGCCTGACTGGTTCAAGCTGACAGAAAGGCTACAGTAACTCAAATAATCACTCTGTACAATTATGGTGAGCAGAAAAGCATCTCAGAATGCACAACATGTAGAACATTGAGGTGGATGGGCTACAACAGTAGAAGACCACGTTGGGTTCAACTGCTGTCAGCCAAGAACAGAAAGCTGAGGCTGCAGTGGGCACAGGCTCACCGAAACTCTACAGTTAAAGACTGGAAAAACGTAGCCTGGTCTGATGAATCTCGATTTCTGCTGAGGCACACAGATGGTAGGGTCAGAATTTGGCGCCAACAGCATGAATCCATGGACCCAACCTGCCTTGTGTCAACACTCCAGGTTGGTGGAGGTGGTGTAATGGTGTGGGGAATGTTTTCTTGGCACAGTTTGGGCATGTTAATACCAATCTCTCACCGCTTTAATACCACAGCCTATTTGAGTATTGTTACTGATCATGTGCATCCCTTCATGGCCACAGTTTATCCATCTTCTAATGGCTACTTCTAGCATGATAATGCACCATGTCACGAAGCAAAAGTCGTCTCAAACTGGTTTCATGAACATGGCAGTGAGTTCAGTGTTCTTCAGTTGCGTTCCCAGTCCTGAATCCAATAGAACACCTTTGGGATGTGGTAGAACGGTAGAACGGGAGATTCGCAGCATGAAGGCAAACCTGAATAATCTGCAGGAATTGCGTGTCATGTCAACATGGACCAGAATCTCAAAGGAATGTTTCCAACATCTTGTGGAATCCATGTCGTGAAGAACTGAGGCTGTTGTGAGAGCAAACAATGTGGTCGCACATGGGAAAAAGAATTATATAAATATGTCGGAAAGTCACCAGTGAAAAATAAAGCCATGTACCAAACCACCCTGTGCTTGATTATTTTCCTATAACTGCATGTCCTGGAGTGTTTTATTCTATATTTATATTATATTTAATTTAAGAGTTTTAAGAATGTAATGCTGAATTTTAAAAATGAGGGAGTTTAGTTATTATTATTATTATTAAATATCTGTTATTGTTGTTTTTTTTTTTGTTTTTTTTTCTCCTTCTTCTTCTTTTTTTCCCTCTTTTTTCTGGAAACACCTTCTACACCTCCATTTACCCTCTGTTCATTTTTTTAACTCTCTCAAAGCGTCTATCGGAAATTAAAAACCCGGATGAAAGTGAAAAAAAAAACAAACAAACCCGGAAGTCAGAGTTCTGGTGTAGTTCTCGCGTATTTTCACTAGAGGGCGAAAGCTTCGTTTGCGACACGGTTTCCATGGGAACGCAAGGCGCCTCGTGAAGCGTCGCTTGTCCTCCAATGGGAGCCGCTCTCAGTCAGTGACGTGTCGAGCGCGCTCTTCCAGCATCGGCACGGCGCTCGTGCGGGCCGGGTTCTGCACAGAGGAAAGTGGAGAGGGAGCGCGTGCACGGGTGAGTGTTTACTCTTACAGACTGATGATGTACAGGTTAGTGAATGAAACGACGCACTGTTCAGCCTGGTTCCTGGTTCTGAAGCGCTGGGCTTGGGGTTGAGCTTCTCAAACGTGCTTTGTGTTATCATTTCGACTGTTTCTCACAGTAACAAGTATCAGACTGGATGTTATAATCCTGCACAATACCATGTAAACATGAGCAAGAACACTTCTACTACATTTTTTTGTTACCACCACTGCTGTTTATGTCTTAACCATAATCTTTATATTTCCTATTTAATGCTATTTCATTTATTATTATCTCTCTTTATGTCATGCAAACTAAGCCTTTCATTGCACAAGAAAGTTCTTGATTCTTGAATTTTATTTTTGTGCAAAGTTTATAAGCAGATTTTTTGTTAACTGTAAGTTTTGCAATACTTTGCAATGTCTTTTATGAATATTGTGATATTGTTCATGCCTGTATGTGTCATATCACACATTATACAACAGTTAGTTCACTCCACTAATTTGATTGGTCGAGCGGCGTTCCAAGAGTGCTGATCTTCAGTATAACAGCACTGGGACATTTCACTGTTTGTATCACTCCGCTTATCTGTGTTCACTTCTTCAAACTTTCAATTCTAGCAAGAGTTTGTTAAACTGAAACTGTTACTACACTTACTACAACGTGTGTTGACATGGCAACACGCAACACTTTATCCAGCTGTGGCTTCTTTGGGAACTGTTTTTGTTGACGGAGCAAAAATAAGCTTTTTAATTTCTTGTTGAATTAATTGAAATGTTTTCTAAAAGCAATATCACACTCGCAGTTGTTCTGTTATACTGAATACCTGTTGCGCTTGGCCTGTGACCTTGTGCCTGCGGCCGAATCACAGCCATGATGATATTACATGATGATTAATACCACAGCGCTGAATTCTGATTGGTCAGAAGGTGTTTTTAAATTTCTCTAACAGCAGTTCTGACAGTAGTTCCACCTATAAGACAAATCACAGGTTTATATTAACACGTCGTTCTAATACAGTATTGTTTCATGGATTAAAAACGTATTATTATATAACAAAGACAAACATATAATCATTGATATGATAAAGCTTTCTGATTATTTAACATCTACGCAAGGAGTCTCCAGTGTCAGTGCTTTGAAACAGTTTTCCACCACGACTGGGGGCAGTCGTGGCCTAATGGTCTGAGAGTCGGACTTGTAACCTGAAGGTGAACCCTGAAGGTCGTGGGTTCGAGTCTCGGGTCCGGCAGGGATTGTAGGTGGGGGAGTGAATGACCAGCGCTCTCTGCNGGTTAAATGCAGAGCACAAATTCCGAGTATGGGTCACCACACTTGGCCACAAATTCACTTCACTTCACTTCACTTCACTAAGGTCTTCAAGATGGAGGACGTTTCCGGTTTCTCTGTATCATGCCAAGCTGCGTTTGTCTTATTAACTAAAAGAGACAGGAAAATGAGAGGCTGGTTTATAGCTGCTATAATTTAATAACAGGAACTAACTTGCTTGGGAGCAGGGTGACTTAGTGGTTAGTACATTTGCCTCGCATCTCCAGGGTTGGGGGTTCGAATCCCGCCTCCACTCTGTGTGCATGGAGTTGGTACGGGGATTCCTCTTGGTACTTCAGTCCAAAGACTGGCATTTCCAAATTGTCCGTAGTGTTTGAATGTGTACGCGACTTTGCCCTGCGATGTGTTGGCACCCAGCGCCCTGAGTTCCCTGGGATAGGCTGGATAAGTGGTGTGTGAAATGAATGGTTGGAAGTATGTTATACATTCTTTAATAAGTTGATGATTGTAATTGTTGTGGTGTAAGGGGAATAAAACGCTTTGTGTGACGTGCTGTTATTAGAAAATAATCAACTTCTGCATGGTAACACCACATCACCAAATACAATACAATGGCCTGAAGAACTGTGTGGTCTGCTGGGGATGGTGCCACCTGGGGGCTGTGGAGATGGTTTGGGGATCACATATGGGGAGCTGTACTACAATGGCTTGGGACTGCGGATGCTGTAGTGGCTTTTTGGCTGCGGTTGCTACGAGCAGCTTCGTACTCAGGACTCCATCAGTGGACAGAGGATAGATTTTAACCAACCGGACTT
>CM074951.1:22634973-22657450 GCA_037577455.1 Pangasius macronema | reverse complement strand
GGACAGTGGATAGATTTTAACCAACCGGACTTCTTGCGGAAACTGTGATGAATTTATTGGTTGCACAATTGCACTACCTGTCCTTGTATCGCACAATAATAGAAGGGATTTATTTATAATTGCACTATCTGTTGCACCCAGATGAGGATGGGTTCCTCATAAAATAACAACAAAGACAAGAGGAGTGAACGTAACCAACAAACCAGAATTCAAACATTCTCTCTTTCTGAGGAAAATTTCATTTTAATTTAATTCTGTTGACTTCACTGCATCAAGTAAAAAATAATATTATCAGAGCTTAGAAAAGTGCTTGGTTTTATGTTAACATGCTTAACAGTACTCAAGTGTGTTTCCACTATAACACCACAAGGCTAGTGTTATAGCCTTAGATAATTTATAGATAATTTTGCTAGCTGTATTCCTCTGTGAGAAGTATGAAATATGAGTGCACTGGTTAAACGTGTGAAACTTCTTCTCGTTCCCGTTCAGGCCCTGTAAGGTGAGGTACAAGGATGTGCGACAGCAATGAAACTCCTAGTCCAAGTCAAGGACGAGTCGTCAGTTGAATCTCACTTTTAAATCTGCCGTCTAATCAAGATGACTGAAGTTTAAAGGAGCTTATTTTGGTGTTGGGTATGATGGAGGTAGGATCAGAAACCTGCCAGAACATCAACAGCCGTCACCAGCAGCAGAGACGCGCTGCAACTCACACTCTGGAAGACCAAAAAAAGGTAAGACGCAGCCTTCAGGATCATCACAGCCTTCAGCTTGAAGTACAAAGTATAACATGGTTTTTCTTGGTTTACTTTTCTGATACAAGTCAGAAAAAGATCAGATATAACAAAAAACAGTTTCAAATCCAATGACAAAAAATGTTGGATCTTTATTGCATGATATCATTTGGTGTGAGATAATTTTGGGACTTTTTCTCCTCCTCAGTAGTATGCAATTAAGCAAAATGTGTTTGATGTTTGGTGACGTTTCCTTTTTTAGTTTAACATAGCTACTGAGTAATGGAAATCTATCTCACCCTAAACCTCTCTTTTATATATATATCTGCTTCAGACCGGTTCCAGTCCTGATGTGGTTTCAGACTCATGGACGAAATTCATTCCAAAGTCTGAAAGTTTAACTTACGGATAGCTGAACTTACACTGAACTTCATTTTAAAATATCCGGATATCCATTTTAAAATATCCCTGCTATTGATGTGGGCGTGTATTTATAGAAAAAAGTTTGCGTGAGATTGTCTAGCAATACATTAGCTTGATAGCTCATGTAGAAAATGATGCCAGACACAAAACAAACTATATTTGCGGTAAAATTGTGGGAATTGGATTTTTTTTCGTGGATGTACTCCTTTAAAGGAATTTGTGCTCCAATAATAATAATAATAATAATAATAATAATAATAATAACACATACCTCCATCCTTCCAGTGTGCACTTAAGCACTCTGAGTAGTACATGCACACTTCTGCTCATTACATATTCCACAACATAAGTGTGAGTGTGTGTGTGTGTGAGTGTGTGTGTGTGTGTGTGTGTGTGTGTGTATTTTGAATGAATGAGAAGGAATATTTAAGCAGCTCTCCCATCTGTTCTTGCATTGGAGTACTTGTTCTTATGGGCTGTGCTCCTCCAGACCCCGCTGTATGTAACAGCTGGGACAGCAGCAATCAGCCGAGCTTTGATGAAGCCTCGCTCCGTGGTGGCTGTCACACTGATTAGCTAATTTGCCGTGATAAATGAGGGCGATTGGGCCTAACGAATCGCCGGGTGTTGGAAAGGCTTTACATACAGGGGGGACCTGAGTATCCAGTGCTCGCAGACCGTGACACTAGCAACCTGGGACCTAATCCCTGCTAGCAACCCCCTACTGATAGATCAATTTGTATTAAATAAGTGCTGGGTCACTGATGACCTACGGTATGTTTATACGGTTGGTGCAATACCCATGCAGTTAAAGGTAGAAATTACATTTATATACATTTCTGTGTCCAATGGGACTAAATGTAGTTGTTCAGCCAAAATATTTGATATTTGCTATTTTAGTTTTGCACTGGAGATATGAGGCTAACATTGGCTAGCAATTAATTAATTAATTAATTAGTCAATTAAGCTTATCTCACCCCTAAAGCTTTTTTGTAAATATTAACGACAGTACTGCTTTCTATAATTGAACAAAAAATTTCCAGTGAAGCTGAACACTATACCATTATGGGTGCAAATACTTTTCCTTTGGGCAATTTGGTATTATTTTGCCTCAGAGTTTGAAGTTCTGGAAAGCTGGAACTGATGCAGATGATAATGCAGTCGCAGTTTGTATTACTTAATTTGTATATGAATATGGTATGGAATAAAACACTTGGGGGGCATGCAGTTATAGAACAACTATCAACGATGGGGTGGTTGTCAAGTGGAGTTACTGTTACCACTCCAAAGTTGATTATTTTCCCATAGAAACATGTCCTGAAGTGATGTATTCCTTAATTTGCCAATGCTAACCATTTGTTAAAGAATGACATGGCATACTTTTTATCCATTTGCAGATGCATTTAGTATTGCAGAATGTCTGTGAAACAAGTTATTTTCTGTTAGTAGTAGATCCTCTGTTTAGTTTCAACACACAGTAAATAGTGATACTATAGGAATGGACCAACTTGTGGACACATACTGTATTTATATGACGAATTGAGAGTGGTTGTGCGTGGCCGTGTTCTCTCAGTCACACACGTTTATCATGTTGGTAAGGAAGGAGAGTGTTTGCTCAGTTCTCCTGTGGTTCAGAAGCACATTCATAATAACTGCGGGAGGGCCGTGTCCTGGCGTTTAAACAAAGAACAGGCTGTTCTCGCCATTCCTGCTAACCCATGACTTACACTTTGTTCTCGGTATTTCACTTTTATTTTTATTCCTTGTATTCTGTGTGTGTGTGTGTGTGTGTGTGTGCACATTAGAAGTGCTAATACTCCTGTGAACGTTGTACAATAATGAATAGATGTTGAGATGATGAGGAGTTGGACCTGTCAGCACCGTTTTCTTGTGCGTCTGACGTTGAGTCTAATCTTTTTATCTGCACTGGAGAACTGACAAACTCTGCATTTCTGTAGAAAATAGACTGCCATTGCACATCAGGCCCTTTCTTCACATGACTCTGAATGACAGCTGAGATTCTTAAGAGAAGCTTCATCCAACTCCAGCGTGAGAACGGCTGAACTGGGACGCCAACAGTTCTAGGTCGAGTTTCCTGAAAGCATCAAGGCACAAAGATCATCGTCAGATGGTAGAGCGAGCATCGCATTGAACTCTCTCTCTCTCAGTCATGTTGATCTTAACTTTGCGGTGCTTTTGGGAGCTTTTGAGTTTTCCTCGCGTGACGACTTGGCACACAGTTTGAAGGCTCGTATAGCAGGATAAGGTAGAACCCTGGAATTACTATTTTTCAGGTTTCTTCAGTCTGTAATTAAAGGATATTCTGAAGCTATTCTGATATTCTTAAGAAACATATGTAGCTGGTGGGTCATTTGAAAATGTTACTGTTAGTCTGTGGTCCAAAACCTCACCATAAATTCAAACTGAACACTCCTGCTGTCTTAGTAAAAGGATATAAGCTACAAAAAATACTTCCTTTTATAAGTCCAGCCTAAAAAAATAGTTAAGGAGAGAAAAAAGTAGACCATTTTCCACTTACCCTAAAAGTAGTCGATCAGCCAGAACATCTGCTGTCAATCGTATCCTTTATGAGCTATAAGGCTAATGTAGCTAATGTAGTTAACCAATAATAAATGTTTATCTGAGCCAAATATCTGCCACTCAGTGGTTTAGGACAAAGTGTGAATTACTGTAGTCCATAAACCTGAGCACTGTAATGTTATGGGGCGGCCATCTTGAAATCCAGACTCTATTTTTCCCTTAGTGTAATTTGGTGCTATTTAGCACAAGCCAACAAAAAGATGTGTTTCTGGAAGTTAGAAGTTATAATATTATAGCTTCACTCTAAACCTAAATTTTAAACATGGCTCATCTCTGATGACTTAATTGTTTATTCAAATGTAAGAATGTGTAGCATCGTACCGTGAAAGTTAAAAAATGTGCACATTGTACTGTTTAAAGCATCAAATTTGAACTGAAATTCAATCAGGACATATTGGGGAATTTATTTTTCTATCACACTTGCACATTCGTAAACTGCACAAAATATACGAAAAGCTACAGAAGTTAAGTTTAGGGTCAGGAGTTAGTAGAGCTGCAGAATATATAGAAAATGTGAAAGTAAATATCGCAATATGCATATCACAAGGGTTTGCGATAACTGAATGATTTTAATACTTCAAAGAGTTATGAAAAGTCGAGGTTTGAAGGTGACGCAGATAACAGAGAATACTTTCTTTTACTCAAAAGAACATGAAACGTGAAACGTATATATATACACATATAATGTAAGTTGATTTTACACACTTATAGCATTGCTGTGCTGCACATCACACATTTAACAAGTTATCACATATTGCATTTTTCTTCAGTATCTTGCAGCCCTAGGAGTTATCATTCTATTACTATTAAATTTGCATGAAATCTAAAGAAATCCAACCATGCTGTCCTCATTTATGTGCATTTTTAATATGATAAAATTTTATTTTATTAAATTTAATTTAAGACCAAGTGAGACTAATAAGCAATTATTGTGCAAAGGTGCGTGGTTGTGCTATCCATAAAAATCAGCATGGATTTAATTGGAACTGTGAAATCTAGTTAATAAGATGCACAGGAAAATAATTTAATTCATGGCTGGGCAAAAGAAAAAAATGTGTCATGTTTGAGATTTAACAAGTACTTGAAAGGGGTAAATAATAATAATAATAATAATAATAATAATAATAATAATAATAATAATAATAATAATAATAATAAATTGACTTTTTTTATTATGTTTATTTTCAGGGAAATATAATTGAACATGAGTACAAATATTAATTTTCAATGGTAAATTCCCTAAAATATTATTTAAGCATGGTTAGAAAAGTGCATTTCTTTAAATATTTTACACCTGCTGATTGAAAACCAAATGTAAGGCTTTTATTAATACCTGGAATTATATATTATATACCGTTTGGCATTATATAATATTGTTAAAAAAGCATTATATTGTTAAATTTTTTGTGGCCTTTTTTTTGCATATATACAGTATTGTGAAACAAAAAAACACTCTCAGGCACATGCAAAGAAATTACATAATAAAATCACTATAATTAGCAGTAAACAGTAATAAACTAAACAAAGTCAATATCTGGTGTGGCAACCTTTTGCTTTCTATTTTATTTAAAAAAAAATAGTAACTCAGGTACAATTTATGCAGTTTTATAAGGAAATAAGCTTGCTTTTTTTGCAAGCAAAACCCATAGCCTTCATGTTGTTTGTTTTTGCGTCTAAGAAGCCAACTGTTGCGTAATATGTGGCTTTCTTTACTGACAAAAAATACATTTTTCTGTAAACATTTAATTTTTTGTTAGAAATAGTTATGTTTGGAAATGTCAATAATGCAGAAATCATGAATTAAACACCGAAGACAAAATTTGTACTAATAAATTAGGATGTCTAAGACTTTTGCACAGTACTGTATAAGCTGTTTTCGTGTCACTGAATTGTTTTACAAGAAAGCCCAAACTTTGACATATTCTTCATTTACATAAGCGCTCCTCTGCCCCTGCTTGAGTTCAGACACATTTGAATTAATTAATTAATCACAGCTCTACATTTAATGATTAGCTTTCTCCCACCTTTGAATCTTTTCAATCCTGTGTTCAAACATCACAAAAATTATTAATGAAGGTGCCTAATATAAATTCAGATGACCTTTTGAAAACAGTTTTTTTTGTCAGCCAAGTATATTATTTATTCATTCCGTTGATTTAACAGTGGGGGAAAAAAAGCTGTGGTAACAGGCCCCTTGGCCACCTTGGCAGTTACACTGTTGGATTTGTCAGTGGAAATCACCATCTGGAAACCCCCAAACCAGCCCCTGACTCCTTTGAGTCTCAAGGATATAAAATTTCTATGAGAAATATAAAAGGTAGTAGGTACACTATATTTATATGGTTACGATCCATCAGTTAAATGCTATATATTCTAAAAGCAGTACTCTGACACACTGACACACATGAGGTCAAACCAAGGTGAACCTGGCTGGCATGGTCTTAGTCCTGACTTGACCTACTGTTGAACTAAAAAAAGACCATCTGTGTCAGACAAGAAGGATTTTGACAGAAGATTCATGCTAAATGAATGTGTTATGTACCTGCTTGGGTGGAAGAGTGGGTTGTGTTGACATCTCACAGCTTCTGGGTCCCTAGTTTGATCCTGAGCTTGAGTTACTGTCTGTGTTGAGTTTTACTGTACAGGTCCTCCTCGTGTCCACATGGGTTTCTTCAAGTTTCTCCGGTTTCCTCCTACCTCCCAAAAACATTCCAGTAGCTGGATTGGCTACACTAAATTGGTGCTAGGTGTCAATGAGTGTGTGAATTTGTGTGTACGTGGTGCCTTGTGATGGACTGGCATCCCATCCAGGGTGTAGTCCTGCCTCGCTCCCGGTATTCCCAGGATAGGCTCCAGATCTGTGCGACCCTGACCCGGAAAAAGCAGTTAGTGAAGATGTATGAATGAATGAATGAATGGATGTCTTTGGTCCTGTTATAAGTATCAGATGCAATAAGTAAAATATTCAGCTGTAAGCAATTCCTGTCCAAGTTAATGTCAATGAATGGAATCTAATGGAATAATTGAGTCTCTGGTGCTCTGGGATGCTTTCACACTTGGCGTTTTTCCTCAAATGCCAGCATGTTTTGCACGTAATCCTTCAGGAAGTGTCTGCAAGGCAGGTGGAATGCCGCCAACTTTAAAAAAAAAAAACAGATTTATGACATGTTGAAAAATTTCCAATTTTCCAACGTTGGAATGTAACTAAAAATAACAACTTGGCTATTTTTGGGATGCTTGCTGGTTCGCAATTCAAGTCGCACAAGTCAACACTCAGATTGTCTTGATTTTCTGTCTCTAAAGCTACAGCAAAGCCAGACATAGTCCACACTGCCAGAGTTACACCAATCTTTATTTGTAGTCGGCTGGCTTCACATATCTAGGAGGAAGCACCTAGTAGCCTTTGTCCTCCCTGGTTCGTAGCTGTCCTGTGATAGGAGAGAGATCTGCCTGATAGGGGGAAATTGGCCATGACTAAATTAAGGAGAAAATAGGGGGAAAAAATAAAAATAAAAATTAAAAAAATAAAAAATTAATAATAATAATAAAGCTGGCAAGTGTTAGCAGTGAACATTTGAATGAAGTGCCTGATTTGTGTGCTAAGGCTACACTGACTCGAATCTTAGACAGTCATGAAAATGTCCTCACAACACGTCTGAATACTTTTATGAAAGAACAACATTAGACTTTTATCAGTTCAAACAGAATCCAACAAAGATTTGTGCTAGCCTAGCCATACAGTTGTGAGAAGAAGGGAAGTAGTCTTTTTTAATGAGAAAGCAGTCCTCCCTGTGGGAAGTAAAGGCTGTGGGTGTGTAGTTTTTCACACGTTTGCCGTGATCCCCATTCTGACTCTTTATCCCTGGGGTCAAGCAGAGGATTTCATTGTAACGTACTACATTCATCACTTTTTTATACTACACAAGGCGTGTGTTAGCTACATTTAGCTTGGTACTGCATGAGGAAAAGTTAAAAAAAATCATAAAGGTTAGTTGTGTCCATGTGATCAAAGGGCAATTGGGTTTTTGTTCAGTCAAAATATTAGTAGTTTATGTCAGATGTTTAGTCTAGTTTTGTCTGTAGCCTGTTGGCTTGCTTGGTCTGTGAGATCCCCCGCTCTCTGTGCCATGGGTTGTTACCCTCTCAACAGGACATCATTGTGATTTCAGTCCCTCGCTCTTCTTGTCATGCTAATTCAGATCATTTTTCTTTATCTTTTTTTTCTGCATCAGCTGAAGTGGAAGGGAGTGAAAGGGCTGAGCCGTGGTCTTTGCAGTTTTGGTCATTTGCATCTTATCAAATAATATCATTATACTGATCAGTACATCTCAACAAACACTTCTAAGAGTATAAAAATATATGTAAAATATGTAAAATGTTTTTTTAAAAAGTGATATATTGTTGGAGGGCAACACATTGGATGTATAATGTATACTTCTATTGCAGATATATAATGCTATCTTGTTTTTTTTTCAAGTCACAGTAATAACATAGTTAATTACGATATCTATATAACTGTTTTTTCTCTTTTTTCCTGCATCTGTTCTGATTTGCTTGTAATAAATTTTACGGTCTTTACATTCTTGGTTTTCTCTACTTTTACTGTGAAGTATAATATTTAGGTCACCATTTACAGACTAGTCTAACAATTATTCTCTGGTCATTCAGGTTATGAACCATTACAGATTCTCCAATGTTACACCTTCATTAGGGATTACTGAACAGAGTTACTGAACAATGTCTGAATAACCAACAGTAACATATGGTTATTACGGTTGCCATAGCAACACTGTATATTCATTTTATTTATTTATTTATTTTTTGCTTCTAGTCATAGTCTTATATTAATACACAAGGTCAGTGTTTGGTACTTAGCACTTTCAGACCCGACCTTTATTATTATTATTATTATTATTATTATTATTATTATTATTATTATTATTATTTTGTAATAAGTTTATGATTATTAAATACTTCAGAGGTGCCAACATCTATGGTTAAGCCCTAGCATTTACAATTTCTGACCCCTTACTACAGCAGTATAGCAGAAATCTGAAAACTACGCTCTTCTGTTTTCAGCTAAAGCTAGCGGTCAGACAAACGCAAATAAAATTCATCCACCGGAAAAGCCAGTTCACTGAAGTGGAAAGGACACAGGACGTGAAAGACGTGTTTGTTTCGGGTAGCGGTTACCTTTGCAGACTTTATCTAGGTGAATTCACAAGCCGTCTCCTTCTTGCGTGCCAACAGAGACAAAGTGTGCAGCACTGTGGTCTCTTTGGTTCATAAAAAAGTGGCTGCTGCCTGCTTATTATTATGTAACGATCACACCAGAATTTTGCGTTGCTGTTTTCTTCTGCACAGCTGAAAAAAATATCAGTCCTTGCTACAGATGCTAATGTATTTGTGGTTGAATTTTATTTCTCTGCCTGCTAGGATTTTCTGGTTAGCAATGTTGGCACTTCTGTTACTTATCCACTCAACTTACCTTTTGAGAATTCATATGCATTTCATCCAACCTGTAAATATTATTTAGTGTGAAAATCTTTCCACGGTTCTTGGGATCTGATTTTTATTCAGACATTTTACAAACATTCCAGTGGATTAAGTAACCATTACTAATAATGACTCATCCCAGTCAGGTGTAACGAGCACTCCCTCCGCCTTGAATGACCATCCGTTCCCTCTGAAGGTACAGCAACATGGAGTGACACAGTGACCTGTTCTACATCATTAATCACCATAAAAATGCACAATCACCGCCCTTCTGAAACCTTTCCTAGGCACATAGTTTCCAAATGCAAATATGTTATGGTCTTTGGAGCCTTGGATAAAAATTGCATGTTTCAGATCATCATGAGGAAACCATGACCATCAATTAAGGTAGACCAAAATGTTATCATTACATCATATTATACAAAAATTAACAAGCAAACATGAATAGTCTTGGGTAATTTGGTTGTTAATGGGTTCATTTTCGTATTTTGGGAAATGGTCGCTTAACCAAAGGTTGTCCAAGACCTGGAGTGCCTGATTCCAGAAAAAGATTTTTATTTCCCTGCTCAAAGGCACTTAACATATCTCATCAAATTACCAAGTGTAACAGTGTTAGAGTGAGGAAATCACCAAAACAATCCAGGCCTGGAACTGGTCTTCTCTGACTTAACTTTTGCTTTAGTCACTAGTAATGGAAACAACATTTGCAGGATGGTTTAGATGCTACTTGAACTTGGCAGAGTGCATGCTTAGTGAGCGATGTTTTAGGCTAGCATTACAGCTTCTGATTTAAATACCATTATTGCAGCTAGTTGTGAACATTGGGCATAATAGTGCTGTTAGTCACGTTTGAAGAAAAGAATGCTGTGGTTGATGTTCTGAGTTTTTTATCAGATGTGACTCGTGAGTTCAAATCCCAGGACTGTGAGAGCCTCTGCTTAATACGACCCTTAATGCTCAGCCATGTGCTTGGATTGGACTTACGAAATTATCTGCCAAATTAATAAATGTAAAAATAGAATAGTCCTGTTTGTTGTAGCCATATTATTCAGAATTAGTCATATAAAGCATTTGATTTTATTTTCTTAATACAGAAATTCATACCAAAAGGAGTCAAAAGTCTCTTATGTTGCTTGAACTGTAACTAATAAGCTCCAAGTCCCTGTCCAAACCAGTAGACTCTTTCAAGTTCCACTTGCTGGCTCGTCTGCTTTGATCAGTCACTGGGTCCCCACATGAGCAGGACATGACTACTCAGGCATGCAGGGCGCACTTGATTGGTGTACTTACACTGAAAACATGTAGGTTTGAAGATTATCCAAATTTCTCAAGGTAACCTCTGTAGGAATAGTTCGTGCTGGTATGATGGTTCAGAATAGACTAAGAAATTCAGAAGTTTGACTCAACACTTCATCTAAATGTCACCCACACTGACCCAAACGTTGTGGAGATTGCAGGGGCCAGTTATCATTGTTGGGTGATGATGTGCAAGATGTTGAGTTAATTGGACACACTGGACAAATTCCAAAAAAATATCCATCAATATTTCGATTGTAACTACAGTGATGCAGAGGTATCTAGAACCTCCCCATCTGATGTCGCATCTTGAAGGTGGAAGTTTATTTTGGGAGAATAAACCAGCTTTAGAGGCTTTTGGAGAGAGTGTTTGAATATTTTTTTGTTAGCTGTATAACTTGCTAAAGTTGTAAGTTATATGTAATTTGTTATCTTGTTCTGTGTACATCTGTGTTCAAACAAATCCCTGTTCCTGTATTGTGAGTGGTTATTAGTTTAGCAATTGGTTAGTAATATTTAGTGTTATACCAATTAGGGCTATGTGATATGGCGATACATATTGTAGGACAATAGAAAAATATCTATTGATAGATATTTTTGTCTATCGTCTATATTGCCAATATTGCAAAAGCCACTTAATCGGCAGCCAATTAATGTCACTAAGGTCAGAGCATTTTGACAGTGTTATGTTTTTTCTTGTTCTCACAATGATTCTGTACAATGTCACTTCCAAATACAAGGAGAATAGAAAACGTACCTTTTACTGGTGTTTAGTTCACATAATTATCAAAAAGCAGTTATGATTGCATGCTGTTATTTGGTATAGATAATTCTTTCATCGATTTTAGGGAAAACATTTTATATATATATATGTATATATATCAGGATATACACCAATCAGCAATGACATTAAAACCACTGACAGGTAAAGTGAATAACAGTGGCACCTGTCAAGGGGAGGGATATATTAGGCAGCAAGTGAACAGTCAGTTCTCGAATTTGATGCGTTGGAAGCAGGAAAAATGGGCAAGCATTAGGATCTGAACGACTTTGACAAAGGCCAAATTGTGATGGCTAGATGACTGCTCTGGGCAATGTTCTGCTGGAACCTGTTGGGTTCTGGTATTCATGTGGATGTTACTTTGACATGTTCAGACCAAGTACACCCCTTCAGGGCAATGCTGTTCCCTAATGGAAGTGGCCTCTTTCAGCTGAATAATGCTCCCTGCCACACTGCAAAAATTGTTCAGGAATGGTTTGAGGAACATGACAAAGAGTTTAAAGTGTTGACTTGGCCTCCATATTCCCCAGATCTCAATCCGACCAAGCATGTTCTGGACAAAGAAGTCAGATCCATGGAGACCCCACCTTGCAACTTACAGGACTTAAAGGATCTGCTTCTAATGTCTTGGTGCCAGATACCACAGCACATCTTTAGAGGTCTTATGGAATCCATCCCTCAATGGGTTAGAGCTGTTCTGGTGGCACAAGGATGACCTACACAATATCATGCACGTGTTTTTAATGTTATGGCTGATTGGTGTATATCGTTTTAAGCTATAAAATTATCCATAATGTGATTTTCTTCATTATGCCTATATTTCTCCACATTGCCTCCTAATACCAGTTTATAGCAAATGAGTTTCTGACCAATCAGATTTAAGAATTCATTAGTGTCTTTAAGAAAATGCTGTTATTCAAAGACTGTGAGGAAATGCTGGTATTGCTCTATGAAATTATCAACTTAATTTCTAATCATCAATATTTTTCAATTTGGGCACAAATTTCTAAGAGACAGTTCTAAAAACAGCACTTGTCTATGAAGCGAAGTGCACTGAATTTTGACTCGCATTTTTCCGGCCTCTTTTCAGGAGTGGAGAGACAATAGCAGAGAGAACAGGCCTGGTTAATAAATAAGAGATTCTTGGTTTGGAGGAGGGGGTTTAAGAGTGAGTCTGTGTGAGACGACCACCTCGGTGCTTGGTTTCAAAGAACAGCCCCTCCCTACATGGCTTTACTCCTCTAAATACTAGATGAAGCCTCAGGAATGTGGGACTAATTAAGATTAAGAGAAGCAGAGATTAGTTTAATCTGTCTCAGAATGTGCAGTGCAAGTATTATACTGTGTAAAATATTAAGGATTTTTAATTTATGTCCTCTGACACATCACATCATCATGCTGACTTACAAATCCCATCTAAGCAAACTTGCGATGGATCCTGATGTTCACGTTTAGAGTAATTGTTTCCTCAAATGTGCTTCATTAGGACTCTATTTTTAATCTTAGAACTTTGGCAGAAATAAAAACAATTGAAGAAATCCTGTCTGTAGATGGCACTAGAGTAGTGTTTGAAGTCTTTGTTTAAGGAAGGGACTCTGGTTATATTGTGCATATTTGTTGTTGTTGTTTTTTTCTCTTTTTACATTTTGAGCCCAAAACCAGCAGCTTACCTTTTCTAATTTGAGTTATGACAAGATCTAGATTATGTAGATTCATTAGTATAGGATAGAATGCAAATTCTAATTTTTAAAATATATTTTAAATGTTACACACACTCACATTTTTATTATCACTTTACTATTTATTATAAAAGTGCAATAAAATTGCATTCCTTTGGCTTATTTTCTCCCCTGTGGAGAGAACATGGCCTCTGTGCCTCAGTCCCAGTGAAGGAGGTGTGGCCACTGTGCCTCAGTGCCAGTGAAGGAGGTGTGGCCTCTGTGGCTCAGTTCCAGTGAAGGAGGTGTGGCCTCTGTGCCTCAGTTCCAGTGAAGGAGGTGTGGCCTCTGTGCCTCAGTTCCAGTGAAGGAGGTGTGGCCACTGTGCCTCAGTCCCAGTGAAGGAGGTGTGGCCTCTGTGCCTCAGTTCCAGTGAAGGAGGTGTGGCCACTGTGCCTCAGTCCCAGTGAAGGAGGTGTGGCCTCTGTGCCTCAGTTCCAGTGAAGGAGGTGTGGCCTCTGTGCCTCAGTTCCAGTGAAGGAGGTGTGTCCTCTGTGACTCATTCCTAGTAGAGGAGGTGTTACCTCTGCTTTAGTCCCAGTGAAAGAGATGTGCTCTTTGTGCTTGTGTTCGTTTTGCCTCTGTACCACTGATGGAGGCATGGCCTTTGTGCCTCAGGCTTAGTGAAAAAGGCATGGCCTCTGTGCTTCAGTTTCAGGGAAAGAGGTGTGGTCTGTGTGCTTGTCAGTCTCACTGAAGGAGGTGTGGCCTTGTATTTATCAGACCCAGTGAAGGAGGTGTGGTCTATGTGCTTGTCAGTCTCACTGGAGGAGGTGTGGTCTGTGTTCCTCATTCTTAGTGATGGAGGTGTGGCCTCTGTGCCTTATTCTCAGTGAAGTAGGTGTGGCATCTGTGCCTGTCAGTCCCTCACACTCTCTATTAAAGATGCTGTTTAAAAGACATAGCATCTTAACCATAAAGCTCAACACAAAGAGTTTGTTGTTAGCAGCACACTCCGTGACTTCCCTGATTGAATACTAAATAGGTTACTCCTTTCAGTATCAGTATCTATACTCGTATCAACGAATACCAAAAAAATATACTCCTACTGGGTCTGAATAAAAGGTGTTGATGTATCCCTAGGTTTTATATTTGTGGATTTACGAGACCAACTTGAACCTGTAATTTTATGCCCTGTGTAAACGTTTGATCTTTTTTGTACCTTACTTTATAAGCATTAAAGTTTCAACTAATAGTGTAAAACACATCTAATGTGCTGGAATGTTTAGAAATATTTTAAAATTTTCCTTTACGTGTCAGTTACAGTGTTAAGGAGGAACACTATAATAAATTTTGTGTAAAAAGTTTATGATTGTATATAAATTTCCTCACAAAATGTGGTAATGTGTGTTGTTCCACTTACCCTGGCATTCTCTCATTTCCTGACTGTAATACAGAATATGATTATCAGCTAATTTTATCACATCCTTCACCACCCTTTGAACATTTGGCTTTTTATAACACTCACGCTCTGTGTAAGTCTGTTCCCTGTTTGGCCCACACAACTCAAATAATGACTTCCTAGCGCTTCCTAAAGTGTACATTTCTATACTATTCTTCTAATTTTGTGTATTTCGGGTTGATCCATTGCCAATAAGGTAAGTAGCTCTTGGGCATGACATCATTCATTGATGGTATTTGAGTTTTGTGTGTTTCCTGCAATTAGGTTTTAAGAGCATTGCTGAGCTCAGAATTAGCCATGTGTCTTAGTCAATATCAAAAGCCTTGAGCGCTTGGCAGTGTTGAAGCCTACAATCGACAAACCCAGAACTGGACATTAATCGGACGGTTTGTTTTTATATTGCCATGCTCACCGGATTAGCCGGAGATCGATTTAACATGTGTGCTTTCTTTTCTCCTTTCCACTAAGACTTAATTCAGCTTTCACTGGCAGAGACAGTAGTGCTATTCACAACTACTTTGGATTCTGGTTCCTCTTTTTAATGATTTCTTTTTTGTCTGTTTTTAAGCGTTTTGCTCAACAGGTCTGCTGTCTGTTTCTCAAGGATCAGTGGCAGGTTGTCCCTGGAATATTGTTCCAGACAGCATCAGGAATACCAGCTCAATAGGTGTTTTTAAATCCAGATTAGAAATCTAATTATTTAACTTTGTTTGTACTTAGTTTGTTAATTCGTTGCTTGTGAAATGCCGTATAGGTTGATGATTCAGGAAGGACGTGAAGAACGATGGCCTTTTTTTGGTCAGTTTTAATTTGCGTATACATGCACAGTCCAATGAAATGAAATGAAATATTCTTTTGCATATCTCATCTGGGTAGGAAGTTGAGTTTAGAGATCAAGGTCAGCCATGGTTCAGCACAGCTGGAGTTGTTGAAGGTTAAGAGATTCACTCAAGAGCCCAAAAATAGCAGCTTGGAGGAATTGCTGGGATTTGACCTTTCAGCCTTTCAGTCGATTGTATTGAATTGTAACCTCAAAACTTCTACTATCATTTGGAGAGATATGATTGGCAATGTACGTCTTTCAGAACATCAAAAACTAGTATAGATTTCTCATGCTTTGGACTCAATGACATAAATGAAATAAAAACATCCTACGTGTAATATTACATAGTAGTAGAAACAGGTACTTGCTCATGTCTTTCTGTTTTAGTTGTTGAATTTCATATGACTTTCTTTCAGACATATAGTCTAGTGCACTGCTTATGTAGTGAGCATATATAGTAGAATTCATAGAATATGAATTAATTTTGAATCGGATCTCGCTGTGTGTTGGAGGAGCAGCAGCTGAAGAAATATGTGTGAAGACAAGCTGAAAGGGGCAGATTTTTTTTTTGGATCTTGGTAACATAAGAAACTAGATATTAGCAGCAAAAATTATGGCTAAATACACACTATGGCTAAATACATGAAATCTAATGAAGTGGAGTGAAGTTTTTCACTGAATTTGACAGCGCTAATTTAAAGTGGATGAGGTTAGCTGTGTCTCAATTGGTTTTTCAGGGTGACTCACTACACATAGCCTACTTCATTCACTACATAAGGAGAGAGAGTGTTATCCTGTCTGTACTTGACACTGAGAACGAGTGAAGTGTAGCCTTCTTTTCAAGGACGGATTGTCTAATCTCTTCAACAGAGCTCATGTACTCTGTGTGTGTGTGTGTGTGTGTGTGTGTGTGTGTGCACTTTTTTGCACATCTATTTCCTCCGGGCCAGTGCCTCCTCACGTGCCACTGGGCTTTGCTCAGTTATCTACTCCTATTTATATATATCCTCTCTATCGATGGCACTTCACTTCCTCTGACTCAGCCACTAAAAACACAGGTCCCTCAATCCACCGAGAAACTGCAATTCTGTTCCAAGATCCTGCTTTACTTAGATACTCCAACTTTTTCAGGTCTAACTTATAACATGTATTATTGTTGCTATAGAGATATTAATACAAAGAATACTCGCTAAGCTAGTGTGATATCTGAAGGAGCCAATACTTTGAGCATTGATTACCACTCATATCACTCGAACCTTTTCAGGCTAAAGATCTTTGGCTTGGAATGTGGTGCAAACATTCATGTTGCTTCCAGGTGTGTGATTTTGTTAGCTGAACCAAGCAGATGCTAATTCTACTTATCTCTTAATCTTTTTTGTTAAATCTTCTTCTTTTGTCTGTAGTACATTATCTTTAGTCTAAAATGAAAACAGAAATGTAATTTTACCTTTATGTTGTGCTAATAAATGGTCGTGCATGTTCATGTTATGCTTTTATTCTAAAAATGACATTAAACCAACACACAGTGAAATCGTTAATCAATCAAGAATTATGCCTAATACAAATCATTTTCAGCCAAAAGTTCAGTAACACACCTCCAAGCATCTTTTTTTTCCTTCACCCATTTCTCGGTAATAACTTGACACATGTAGCATTCTTTGAGTTTTAGACAGAGCTCCACTGATGTCTTTGGCACTAACAGCTCTGTTGAGATACTGTATCTCTCTCTGTGTGTGTGTGTGTGTGTGTGTGTGCATGCTGAAGCTCTGTAGTCTGTCACTAACAGCGTTCAGCTGATCAAGAGGCCAGCATAGTGCTGGACACACGGACAGCATGTGCCAGTGGTGCTGGGAGGTTCTCTCAGATAATACACACAAGAAGAGTCTACAACCAGCCAACTAGCCCACTACCCTAGTCATGTTTCCATACACACACACAGTAACATGAACGGTTTGGGTTCAGACTGTCAGAAAATCATTAAACCAAGCATGGCAGAATCTGGGTCAACCTCGACATGTCCAGTTCTAGCAGAAAGCATGCAAGGGAATGACTTAGGTATTACTTTTCCAACATCTTCTATATTGCTGCTTAGTATGGAAGCTAGTGGTGTAGCCAGGACTTCATTTCAGTGGGGTAACAGGAAATCCATCCATCCATTTTTTGTACCGCTTATCCTACACAGGATCGCGCGGAGTCGGGAGCCTATCCCAGGAGACTCAGGGCACAAGGCAGGGGACACCCTTGACGGGGTGCCAATCCATCGCAGGGCACAATCGCACATACACTCACATACCCATTCACACACTACAGACAATTTAGCCTGCAACACATGTCTTTGGACTGGGGGAGGTAACCGGAGTACTCGGAGGAAACCCCTGAAGCACAGGAAGAACATGCAAACGCCGGGCACACAGGGCGGAGGCGGGAATCGAACCCCCAACAAATTTTATTTGATCATTTAAGGAATGATCTACTGTTAATTACTCTTGCCATTTTAATTACATTGCCAAATGCCTGTATGGAAGTTCCACTGGAAAATATTAAAATAAGATGCTAGTAAGAGAGAGAAATGACATTTTCTTTTTCTACTCCTGCACTAAACCTGCAGTACTTCACAGGATGTCAAAATAAGGGATGCGTTCATTTGATGTTTGGGGGCGGTTAAATATGGAATCGTAATTATGAAACAGGTGCTTGTGAACATCCTTATAGCTACATTACTGGGCAAAAGTGGTATTTGGCATGTGTATATTCAGCTGCACCATATTTGTGTTATGTTAACCCATGAGTAAAGATCGTTTCAGGGAGGAGGGGGTTGTCCACACCCACAGCTACACCAGTTTTTGCTGGATGCTAACAAAAAAAACAAACAGAAGAACTCACTGAAGACGCGAAGCCAATTAGATCCACTAAAGCCATTAGAGAATTAGAGACACCATTGACTCCCATTGGAACAACAGCTAAGATTAGTCACACAGTGTATGCAATGTGTTATCAACCAATATATAACAATATATAACAAAATACCAACACAAACCATTACAAAAAATCAGGAACCACTATAGACCTCTGGTTGTCATCTGGGTCACTCTCCGGGTCTCTGAATGTGTCTATTTTTAGATATGAACATTCAGAACCGGAAACGATTTTTTTTCTATGACGGTGTACATGTGGGGATTTATCTGTAGGTGCAGCCTGTTCCTCATCTCACACACTCTCTTGTCTATGAGGTGCCATTGATGCTCTTTAACCAGCTCTGATTTACGTGAACAACTGGTATTCATAATCTTCATACCTCACTGATTTTTAGAGTTTAGCCAAAACCCTCCCTGTAAGCCTAGCATAATATTTTGTAATAATGTTATTAAGATCAGAGTGATTGGTATATCAGAGTCAAGTGAAATCAAATCAGTCAGTAGTGAAAGTTTGTTACCATGTGCTAACCAGATTTCTGAAATGAATTTAAGTCATATTCATGTCTCTTCTCTGCTAAGTTTAGCTAACATCAGCTAACCTGGCAGGATTTCTGAGAGGAATTTTTCATGTTAATAAATCTTCACTGTTAAACGAGCTATAACAAGCTAGCATATTTAACCTGCTAAGATTATTGAGAAGAATTTAATCTTGTTCTTACGTTGTCCCTGGTAGTACTAGCCAAGTATTTAACATGTGCTAAACTAACAGGATTTCTGGGAGGTATTTAAGTTCTATTCGTAAATTTTCACTGCTAAGACTACTGAACAAGCTAACATGCTAAACTGACAGGATTCTTGAGCAATATCTAAGTCATACTCATGAATCTTCCCTGTTACTAGCCAACAAGCTAACCTGCGCTAATCTGAGAAGATTTCTGAGTCATATTCATAATTCTTCATTTCTAAGACTACTCAGCAAGCTAACGTGCTAACCTGAAAGGACTCCTGAGAAATATATATGTCATATTCATCCATTTCCCCTGCTACTACTAGCCAACAATCTAATTTGTTTTAACCTGACAGAATTTCTGAGAGGAATTTATGTTGGACAATATGAGAATCACATTATTAATATAAACTGGTGGCTTAATGGACCATTTAACGCAAACATCTCAGCACATTTAGGTCACACATGGTTTGCTAGGTGGTTGCTGATGTACCCGTTACATGTTGCTATTTTGGTTCATAACACTAATACATAAAAATGTGCTTTGCTCAGTGGGTATTTATATGGTTTACACCACTAAGCCCATTCTATTAACATCACTGGTTGGTCAAATTGATTCCACATTGCATACTGTGTTTATTTGAAGCGTCAACTTAGCAACCTACACCTACCTCCCACAGTTATCATTATGGTACGTTTTTATTACTCTATCCTTTGCCATATTTGCTCATAACATTATTTTTACGATCTAAACTCCACTTTGTTTATTTCGAGCCTGGAGGTCTTATATGGAGGGTAGATTAAGATTTGGATCACGCAACAGATTTGGGTGTTGATGGAATCATTCTTCTGTCATGATTGGGTGGTCTAGAAGATGTGCTAAACATGGTTTTAATTATTCTGTATTTGTCAAATGTCACAGGAAATATAACATTTATATTCAAGTTGTTACTAGCCTGTTACTGGTGGCATCCAGCTGGTACGTGCCAGAGGGTCCTGGAATGGGTGCCAGGCTGAAAGTGTGCAAAGTACTGATTACCAATAGTGCGATTATAATATCAATATGGAGGCCAATAAGTGTATTCTAAAGATATACTACACCTACAAACTGCAGAGAGAGGACAGTAAATGATTATGTGGTTACCATGAGTTAATTAAATGCCACTGAATGTTAAATATCTGTCATTCATTATTATATGCCGTTCATGTCATGTTGGAATTATAGTAATTAAAAGTTTCTGACATATAAAATCCATTCATGTCTTTTGTCACAAACTTTTTAATGACCACTTGCAAAGTCTGAAAGCGCACTTGACAATTGTGAGATTGCACACAAACACAACCTAAAAAATGGCGGTGGCTTTCACAAAAAAAAAAAAAGATTTAACCCATTTTACAAATGTCCACTACAATTTTCTAGAACTTTTAGTTTTCAGCTTGAAAAATTATCTTTCTATTTTGAACCAAACCAGTGAAAGAACCCTACTTATTGTTTAGCTTATTGCTAGCCATTATACTGGAGCTTATTGCTAGCCATTATACTGGTGATGTGCATTGCCATAGAAATGACTAATGAACAGTTCAGAGGACAGTCTATTTAGAGTGTTAGGTTGCTTTATTTATGTACTGGTGAGGCATTGTTTAAAAAAATTCTGAGGCCCATATATTACATAAATTACATAAAAATGTGCATGCTGATTTCCTAACAGGGTCTATGTGAGAAATTCTGCACAGGTCATGTTTTGGCTATCAAGAACAATTTATCATAGAACCTAATTTATGTAATTACTCTTTGTAAATCACCTGCAATACTCTAATTAGCAAATATGCACTCTGTACAGTGCCGTGCATAAGTATTCGCCCCTTGAACTTCTCCACATTTTGTAGTGTTATAGCCTGGGACTACAGTGGTTACTCTTTACCCAGTCATTGACTTTTCTTGGACAGCCTCCTTTAGGCAGATGTGTCACAGTTGTGCAGTGTATTTTCAATTTGTTAAATAATTGATGTAATGGTGCTGTGCAGGATTTTCGAAATTTGGGAATTTATTTTTAACCAAACCCTGGTTGAGACTTTTCCAAAACTTTGTCCCGGACTTGTTTTGATAGTTTTTGAGATCATATGACACTTGTCGACCTCATTCACCATTTTCAATTATGTGACTTTTGATGGAAACTGGTTGCACCAGAACTGTTATGGAGGTTTAACAGAAATGGAGATAAATACTTATGCAGTCACAACTTTTATTATTTATTAGTAAATAATTTTGCAAACTATAATGATTTTTCCTCTCAATTCAATATAAGGGTATATTTTGTGTGGATTCATGACATATGATCCTGATTTGATCCAATTCACTTTGGTTCTTCATAGCATAGATAAACTTTGAGGCCAGACATCATTTGAGACAGACAGTGTAGGTCTTTAATGTGTGATTGAGACTTTTAAGATATGTATATTTTAGATCAAGCAAAACTGCTATTGTTTATGGACCCCATGAACATATCTACCATTTATTAATGCATGGTCGGTTTGCCTCTCAGACTTGATTCTGACATATTTCTGAGGACAGCACTGACAGCCTGAGGTGATTTTCTCTGTGACTGGATGATACACACTTGGGAAATTATCCATGAGTGCAGTGTGTTCCTCAGCTCACACACACTCTTGCCTAAAGGGCACCACTACCAGTGACAGCTCTGTAGCTCTGGTTTGAGCAAATCACTGGTATGGAAATGACCTGTCATATATATTATCTAAAAATAGATAAATAAGGAAAATAAATTAAAAGGCTTTCACACATGAAAGGTTTTTCTGTTGAGTGTGTGAATGTGTGTGCTTTCACTTTTTGTTTTTTTCTCAGAATCTTGTGTAAGGCACAGTTACTAGCACAGCTCTTTCTTGAACAGCTATGCCAAGAATTAACTTTCTTCAAATGTTGCGACATCTAGTTGCTTTAAGTGAATGCTTTTTAAAAGGTTAAAGCAGGAGGACATGATGGTTTTTGGGCACTACTCCTCAACTCAGCAGGAGTTACTGATTTCAAATCCACAGGCACCAAAAAAAACCCAACAACAACAAAAAAATGCTGCTTAGGCACAATTTTATCCTCCCAAAGCTCAAGAGAAGGCTATCAGGGCATAAACAAGCGCTCTCTCCCTCAGGGTGGTAAAGAAAGTGTGATCAGGCACAGGAATTTGCCAACATTCGTTGCCAAAATTCAGAGAAAGGAAGAAGTACTTCAGGCACATACTGTACATCATAAAGATGCAAGTTTAAATGTGTTAACATGGATTATAAAGTGGGATGTGAGTGCCTTCACTCTCATCAATACACTGTTACTATAAAATGTTGGAAGATTTGTGAGGCAACTACGAAGAACTGTTGTATCAAATTATCTTTTTCAAAAATGATCCCGTCATTCTTCATTAGCATCCAAACTAGTGTGTTCTTCTCAACTGAAAGCAATAGGGATGATAATGCAGGACACATGGAGTCAATATCATGCATGCTGAATGTGAATTGTGATATTTTTGCACCCATTCATTTTTGGGGAAAAAAATG
>CM074951.1:22594497-22619788 GCA_037577455.1 Pangasius macronema | reverse complement strand
CTTGATTCTGTGTCTCATCCAAGCTAACGAGAAGATTGCTGATATCAACGGCTACCCTGAAAGCCGCTCTCAAATGGTAAGCTTTGATATTATGCTGTTTATTTAACCCCAAAGAAAGGAATAAAACTATAACTATAAATATCCCCAGATTTTGTGCTTAGATACCAATCATCTTACCATACCTAGAGCTCCCTCTAAAGAGGTGACAACTTTTAAAAGTGATCTTAACGGCCTTGGTATTAAGGACCACACAGGCATCTGTATTCCTAAGGGAAAGAGGGATTTATGTTGTACTGTCACAAAAACACACACTCACTCACAGTAGGAGAGAGCTAAGAAAGAGTCATAAAAGCAGAGCCGTCCCATTGAGGTCCATCTGCCCTTGACTTCAGACTGGCAGTTATAGTGTGCTATATTTTAACACACATGGCTGTATTGGTGGATGAAGCTTTCTGAGGTCTTTCTGATTGATGACTGCAGGTTCATAGCGCTTGTTTAATGGTGTGTGTGTTGCAGATTGAGAACATAGATGCCTGTCTTGGCTTTTTGGCAGCTAAAGGAGTGAATATAAAGGGACTCTGTGCTGAAGGTAAGTGTGTGTGTGTGTGTGTGTGAGAGAGAGAGAGAGAGAGAGAGAGAGAGAGAGAGAGAGTCCAAAAGCTTGAAAAGGTTGTGCTAATGCTGATTTCACCATTAGAAGCTTACAGGCAAGATTTGCTGTCATGGTAATTCCTTGTTATTCAAATGCCAGTAAATTAACATTAGATATATTTTAAGATGGTAAACCATCCAGTGTGTATTCCTATGTTCACCGAATAGGCTCAGGATCCACCACCAGGATAAATTAATTAATGTAGCTGCCAAAGTATTCATTTATTGATTTCTATATATTTATTTTCCTCCCAGAGATCCTCAGTGGAAATCTGAAAGCCATCCTCGGCCTGTTTTTCAGCCTATCACGCTACAAACAACAGCAGCAACATGCGTCACTGAAGCAGGCAAACAACGAGACCCACATCCTCCAGACTGCCCGTGTCCAGAGTGCCAGTCCTGCCCTGGCACACTCCCCTTGGTGCACTCCCCATGCACCCCCTTGCCCGGGCCACATCCATGAGCACGAGCAGCACAAAACCACTGCATCTGTGCTCAAGACTCAAGAAGACATGCAGTCCAGGTATGTAGGGATTATACACACTGCACAGGACCACACACACACACACACACACACACACACACACTGCATTTCTAATTCAGCATTTTAGCATAAGTATCTAGCACTTACACAGCAAAGTATTAGTGACTAAAGTAAAAGGAATGCATTTACACAAGTAGGTCCTGTGATGGGTACTGAGACTTTAAAGAGTTAATACACTCAGAAGACATATTTTAAATTATTTTAATTAGATTAAAAAACTTGTACGCATGTTAGTTCCAGTCTGTGGGTGTTTTGAGGCATGACCTTTGGTAACCTCATGACTCAAACTTAATGTATCATCTGGAGGGAACATGGGGCCATGAAAACATGTGGCCTTAGCACATTAGGACCCTTGAAACCTTTGGCTGGATACATAGGATCTTGGAAGCAAATTCCGCAGTGTGGGTCCAAACACAGGTAAGCAAAGTTAAACAAGAACAGAAGTTTAAAGTTCATGGATGAACTTTGATGTTGGCTTGACAGATTGCACTGAACACACTAAAAGAGTTAAACAATCTTACACTGGTTTGTTGTCACTGATTTTAAAATGTTTAACGGTTAAAAGATTAAAATGGTTAAAGGATATCTTAAAAATCTTAAAAATGATGTTTAAAATGTTAAAAACACTTTATGTTTAATGGTTAAAAAGTTAAAAGTCTAAAATGTTCAAAGATTAAAGTGTTAAAGAGAATTTAAAAAATATTTTTAGGAGAAGAAAAAGAAGATTATGAAACACAGTATGGTGGCCCTGTCGAGCCAAGATAATTAAAATGCGAGGGAAACAGGCAACAAATAAGGAAAAATAAGGAACAAGGAGGTACTTTCTTAGATAGTTTTAAAAAAAATGATAGGTCTTAATGACAATAATGCACAGTAAGACTTTGCAACAAAACAATGACACACATAAGATCTAAAACGAATCAAGAACTAACACAGAACAGGTGAACACAATCAGACAACAGATCAATGAGAGGCCAGGGGTGGAGTCAGGACCAGAACAGAAACCAAAACAAACACAAACACATGGCATTTGTCGCAGTTCAAATGGAGAAACCATGACAAGTATCAGTAAAAAGACAAGTGTAATACAGCACAATACATAGAACTAAACAGGACTGAATGTGTAACTTCACAGTACACAATAACTACACTAAACAAGAGGAGTGTGAGATTGTGGAAGAGGAAATGAATTTCACTGAAGATCGTGATCTTTATCAGATGGCATTATCACTATAGGCACTCAATTATCTTGCTCATTTGTTTATATAGTAGATAAATAGGATTTGTCCAAAAGTTTGTGCACACCTGATCATCACACCCATATGTGTTTCTTCCCCGAACTGTTGGCACAAAGTTGGAATCACAAACTTGTACAGAAAGTCTTTGTATGCTGTAGCATGACAATTTCCCTTCACTTGAACTAAGAGGACCAAACATGGTGTGTCAAGATTGGAGTGGAAGATCTCGTGTGTCCTGCGCAGAGCCCTGACCTCAACCTCACTGAACACCTTTGGGATGAACTGATACACCAGGCTTCCTCGCTCGACCTCAGTGCCTGACCTTACGAATGCTCTTGTGGCTGAATGAGCACAAATCCACACAGCCACACTACAAAATCTAGAGGAAAACCTTCCTAGAAGAGTGGAGGTTATTATAACAGTAAAGGGGGACTACATCTGGAATGCAGTGTTCAAAAAGCACTTATAATTGAGATGGTCAGGTGTGCACATACTTTTGCCATTTGCCAGGTGACGAGACAGAGGCTGATGTCATTATTATAATTTGTAATCTTCTGTGTTACTTGATAAATAGCTTTAACAGCATTATAGCATGTTAAATTTCCCCATATGAAGGGTTTTCCCAGGCCGCCACACACATACATGGTAACATTAGATTTCTTATCTGCCTTTGCTTTTCATGAGCTGTCTTCTCTTCTCTTTACTAACTTCTTTTCACATAAAACTTTTTTTTATTTATTTTTTATTTTTTTCATGCTGGGTTGATCTCTTCTGATCTCTTTCTTCTCTCCCTATTTCCATCTCTATATCTCATCCATCCAGAGGCTCATCTCCGAGTAAATCTCGCAGGCTGTGTGTCGCTCCCAAAAAGTCCAATAGGTCAGCTCCACAGTGTTCAGTAAACTCCACAGTGCCAAATAATGCATGACCTCCTGCACTTGTACAAATGCTGCGTGTAAGCAAGATCTTGGCGTGTGTTTGTGTGTGTGTGTGTGTGTGTGTGAGTGAGTGTGTGTCTCCACGTGACTGCTATGCCCCTGCTGTTCTTGGTACACTACCTCCCTCTAGCTGTGATGCCGTGTTACTGTAATGCCTTCAGGTCCACAGAAGCATGCAGAACTTCTGAATGGCTGATTTGTTCATATGATGTTCATATGAACAAATCAGAAGGTGACGTTAAGAAATATAAAGCTGCTGAGGTTCTTTAGATCATTAGAGAAGAGTAGCCAGAAGGTTAGCTTCACCAAGAGGTGATCTTGAAAAGAAAAGTAGAAGAACGTAGTGTGGCTTTGTAGCTCTGAAGCTAAGGTGTGTGGGTGTGTGTGTGGGTGTGTTAGACTACCAGGTCCGTCGATCCAGCCCAGGAGATCCAGCAACAGACGCAGCCAGAGCTTCATACATCGTGACGAGTCTAAAACCCCGACGTTAACCTGCTCGCAGCACACAGGTACACAAACTCCTCCATTCGACTTCGTACTGAGTGAAATATCAATGCTTGTTTATTTTGCTCTAGCTTTACAGCTGTTTGCAACTGAAGAGTTAAAAAAACTTAAAAGGGCCTTGAATTTGACACTACCTGAACTTGACACATGATTATAGGAGAACTCAAATTCATGTGTCAAGTTCAGGTAGGAATCTTATAAATGATACACAATATAATAACTGCAGATTATATCACCTCCCTTAGCCAACACTTTTATCCAGACCCTCTCACTTTAGTGTTCTCAGATTAGCATTCTCACTTTAGCGTTGTCACTGTAGTATTCTTTGGGGTGATCACATGGACCAATGGTAGGGCTACAGTGATTCATGGTGTGTAGTAAAGGTTGCACCACTATTCGTTTTTACTAGGTGACCAGTAATTCAGAAAAGTAGATGACTAGTTGTCTCAAACCACACTTGAACAACCATACACAGGTTCCTAATTACATTTCCAGCTTCAGTACTTATTATGCTACATAAAAAAATAGAACTGTGCAAGAAATGTGCAAAATAATGAATTTGTGTATCAGAGCGTTATGTTCTTTAAATAGCATATTTTAAATGTCCATCACAGAGACCATCCTCAAGCCTCAGTGACCTGTCTTCCTTGGATGGAGAACGTGCCGCCCCGGAGGTTTTTCCGTCACATTCAATTCCGACCTCGGTAGTGTCCAAAAATATATCTGGATCGGCATCTTTGAGCTGGCAAGCCCCACTGATCTGACAATTAGCTGAGTGGGATTGGATAGTGACATCAAACCCACGACTCGGAAAGCGCTCTTTCACACAATGCAGGTCGTGACAGAATTACTCTGCTACAGTGCAAGGAATCTCTTAACAGTTTTATTTAGCTTCAACGAACACCTATAACTGTAGAAGAATTCCTTCAGGAGCAGCTGAGAGCGAGATTAAAAAAAAAACAGCCTTGCGCGTGTACTTCTCCACTTCATACAACGTGATATATGAAAGTGATAGCGTTAGAGTAAAAAAATAATAATAACAATAGAGAGTTTAAAACAGAGAGAGCTTTCCCAATCTTACACAATGTGCAATTGATTGTAGGATTGGCTACATCTTGTCTGAAATATTTTTCAGACAAACAAATGACATTTTGCCTGCTTTCCTCACTGTCTGCTTGGCAGCTCACCCACAGAGGCGACTAGTGAATGTATTAGTCGACTAGTCTATACAACCTGTAGTATGTAGCCAGGCTGAAGAAACTCTATATATGACAATGCAATTTGTATGTAAAGACTAAACTATCAGCTTTGCACTGATGTGTTATGCTGACATACAGCACCGGGCATGTGTGCAGTTTTGTGTTGTCTCTAATCTCATGTGCTTGTCAGTAGCACGTTTTTGGCCCTCCGTGTGAAGGCCTTGATTTGGAAGTTGCGCAGTGTGTGTGTGTGTGTGTGTGTGTGTGTGTGTGTGTGTGTGTGGTCATGACACGTGCCTCACTCTTTTTAAAAATTATTTTAAATTTCAGGGTTGTACAGAGTCACTCTTTTTTTCATTCTCTTTTTCAACTTAAAAATTACAGACTGTAAATGAAGGTTGCTGTCTTGAGTGTGTGTGTGTGTGTGTGTGTGTGTGTGTGTGTGTGTGTGTGGGTGGTGTGTCAGAGAGAGTGTTCTCTCAGCTGCAGCTGGTTGTGCTGGTATGCACTCATTCACTGTCCTTTGATTCAGCTTTAATTAAAGAGCAAGAGAGATAAAGAAAAAGAAGAGAGAGAGAGGGAGAGAGGGAGAGAGCAGAGCTGGGATAATGAGCGGACGTAATGAAAAAGAAAAAGAAGGGAGTGAATGAGGTTAGTGAATGTGCATTCATACTTTTGGACTAATTTTACAGAAGGATACAATGCTGCTATAATATAAACTGGGAATTTCGCCCAAAATACAACATGCTCAGTTTCCTCTAAACTACAGAGAGGAAGCTAGCCAGCGATGTGAACCAGTACACACACACGACATCACGACGGCTCTGACGCAGAGTGGACAGTTAATCATTGATTTTCCACTGCTGAATCAGGACCTGATTTATTGTGTGTGTATCTGTGTGTGTGTGTGGGTGGGTGGGTGTGTGTGTGTGTGAGAGAGAGAGAGAGAGCACAGTGGCACGCCAAGTTAAAAAAAGTGAAATTCAGCATGAGCGACTACCGCAGGTAAGACCACACCTACCGCAGGTAAGACCACACCTACCGCAGGTAAGACCACACCTGACTTCTAGCAGACTGTAAAACTCCTGCCAGGCCCTCGTGCTTGTCTTAGTTTGTATTATAGGCTTGTAAATTTCCCTGGTGAAATTATAATGGGTTTATTCCATGTCCTGAGTGATGATGTGCCTCATCTGTAATTTGGACATTTTTCACAAACCCCGAGGGTGAACCTCAAAGGCACTGTGTGCTCTTTAGCTTTTGGCTCTTAGAGCTCTAAGATGCTCCAGGTGTTCACTAACTTGCCCAGATGTGTGTGTGGAATTTAACCGTATTATTTATCCTGCAATGGACCGTTCGCAGGATTTCTTTCCTTTTATTTTATTTGGCTCACATTTACTGGCTGGAGACTTTGTGTTCTGCAGAACGAGAACAATTTATTGTTTTTTTTTATGAGATGTGTTTTTATGCAGTATATCTGTCTGCAGTCATCTGACCTTTTCCTTAGTAAGGAATAAAACACTTAGGGGCATGCTGTTATAGGAAAATAATCAACGACGCTGTGGTTTGATGCAGCCTTTGATGAGGCAAACTGGAGTTACTGTTGGCACCTCAAAGGTCATTATTTTCTTCACTTCACGTCACTTTATAACAGCAAGCATTGTTTTCCTTTTATACACCAGCAAGTCGCCAGTGTTTACAAATTTCCTATGTTCATAGTTATAAATAATTTTGTGGAAAAATTAGTTCCTGTTATCACTTATATTATAACATTTGTAACCAGTCACTTCATCACATTCTCTGGAAGTTAATAAGTCAGCAAAATACGCGAATCATTACTGAGAAAACGCAAAGCGCGAAGTCCTTCATTTTGAAGACTTTCACATGGCGGAAAAACGTCTAAGTGTTACAAAGTGCTGAGACTCGTTCTGTAAACATTAAAGAAACATCTCCTGTAGTGTTAGTTTTAGTTTATGTGTAGTGTCCACCATACAAGTCTCTGTGACTTTGCTGTTACTATAGAAAAGATAACATATTACCGCTAGCACATTAATATAAACCCTCGATTTGTCTTACAGCCAGAAAATGAATTTATACCTTCTGACCAATCAGATTTGATTATTCAACAGAACTGTGGTATAAAACTGATTAGCCTACATACTAATAGCATTTACAGGTGAAGCGATTCAGATTGAAGTGATTCATGCTAAAAACACTGCAATCTGAAGACTGAAATCTGTCAAAGATTTCATATATCATTTTGAGGCATTCCTACAAATGGAATATAAGGCATATTTAGCCTTATAAACATTAACAGTACATTTCTGTATCGTTATTGCTGCAACTGTTTAATGACATATTCTAATTATATTCTGAAGCAGACTCATTGAATCAAATTTTCAGAACATTAGTTTTCTAACCTTGTTGCATAACATTCGATGTTAATGTTACTGGGAATTTTAGGGTTTTTTGCCCAACTTGGAATATTACATTAGCAAATTTCCATAAACAATATGTTTGTAATGTTTAACCTTCTTAGAGTTTGACAAACGTATTATCAAATGTGCTGATAATATTCTCTGAGCTGGTTGTGATTATTCTTTATTTGCTTTCTTTTGGTTTTTTTTTTAAAATTATTTTATATTTGGCCTTTTAATTATGTTGCTCTTTATTGTCACTTTGCAGAGGAAAAGCAGTGCTAGTTCCCCCTCCTTCCCCCTCCTTCCCCCTCCTTGGTGCTTGATCCTCATTCATGCTTTTGAGTCCATTTACTCTCTGAAGTTTGCTTTTCTCAATGGTTTAGTAAATACTCCTTTTTTACACCAGCATTTTCTGATGTGTTCAAAGTATCAGCACATTTCCAAAACCTTAAAGGTTCCTTTGAGTGTTTTAACTCCCATATAGTTAAACGGTGCTTTTGAAGTCCAATAGAGAGCAGTTTTCATGCCCTCGTTACCATTTGAAAGTGGGCATTTGACCCACTTTCTGTGTGTGTGAATGGGCACCCATACAGCAGCTGCCAAAGTTTCCTTTTACAGTAGCTGAACATCCAAATGTGCGCACTTAACATTCCTTTCTAGTCCATCAAACACTTCAGGTCCATTGTGGATTCTGTGTCTTCTCATTAAAAAGGTAAGAAAAAAAAGAATATTATAATCAACATCTGTTGGATGGTTCGTGTTTGGAAAAGGCTGGACAGTATACCATCTGTTAGAGAATGACATTAGACTTTTTTTTTTTATAATAATACATTTTTCAGGTTGTGTAGTGGTGTATAGCAGTGATGTTACAAAGATAACAATTTTACAATGTTCTGAAAACGTGATGTGGTTGTGGTTCACTTCACAAAGTGGTTCTTGTTTAACAATCTGGGATTTTATGATTATGAAAATTTCTAAATGGCTAAATGTGAAAGGTTGTTGGTTAAAATTCCTGTTGTTGTTAAAATGTTCTAGATGCCACAAAGAAACTCCCAAGATATCTAGAAAACAAATATAATGTTCACATAAATGTTCTGCTAGCTAAAATCTATTTGATGGGTTGATAAGTTAATAAATATTTCTAAACTAATGGTAATACTTTTTATTGCTTAGAGTTTGTCACGCCAGTTGGTTTGTTTATTTTTCCTGACGTTCACATGAACACAAGCCTTTTTTTCCAATTAATTTAAATAGACCACCTCATTTATTCCCTAAAGTGACCCATGAGTCATCTACGTTCTGTGAGCACTCTTTCACTCAAGCTGGCTGTTCAAAAAAAAAAAAAAAAAAAAAAGCTTTCAAAAACAAACACACTCCCGCTAGCTGTTTGGGTTTGAATGTTGAATACTTGGCTTATATACTGTATATTTCATATAACTGCCTCACTCGTGTGAAAATAGTAAATAGTGGACTGAGGAGTTCGCCAGTCTTCGAAGCAAATACTGGGTTATTACCAGATGTGCGAATATTAAGCCCAGAAACAGGTCTGGATGGCTGTGAGGTGAGTTTAAAGTATTAATGAATGTGTTATGTTTAGGTTTAAGTTTCATTTTATGCTATCAGGGTCAGATTTTTATAGCTTTCTCTACTGATATAGCATGGCCTGTGTCTATTAATAGTGATTATAATTGTTATTAGTTATTGCTATTTCTGCAAATTGTTAAATTGTTTGAACATTTATTTTGCAGTTCCAAGAACATGTGTAGATCCTGCTACAGGGTTCTATCCTGTTTTTCTATGAAACATGAATTATTGAGGTTGGATTTTGCTGTATTGAGTCTGGCTGTCTGGTTAAATGGTTTACAGTTTCATAGAATGACAAACCCACCTGTTTTTTTTTTAATATAATGTGTGATTACTGAAGTTTGGTTTGTATCAGAACGTGAGTCCCACTGAGGTTTTGGAACCCTTTGAGGAACTCTCCTGTACTAAAGTTCTTGGGTAGTGTTTACATCTTTTCCTTCCTCAAATGGTTCTGGAAGCTTGGTGGAAACATGTCTTTTATCCCCATAATATCTTATAATCATCATCATCAAGAAGTCAGCTCCATTGTCCCAAATGTCCCATTTCCTCCTACAGATAAATCAAGTCCATCTCCTGTAATGGTTGACCAAGGGCCTCCCAGTTCTCCTGTTCTTCCATCTAGCAGCACCACTGGCACCACCAGCACCAAAGGATGGAGGAGCAAGTCTCTCAATGCCAAGCACAGTGCTACCTCCTCTAGTTTTTCCATCAAACAGCCCTCCTCAGCTTCCCTGGAGGTTCCTCCCAAAGTAATCGCCCAAAAGTCCATGCTAGACAAGCTGAAGCTCTTCAACAGCAGACCGTCTTCTCGAGCATCCAGCATTGCTTCTCTAGATGACCCTGAAGCTTCAAATCCAGATCTGAATGAAGCAAACATTTGTTCTGTCCATCCTGAAGCCCATCTGGGTAATCAGCAACCTATAATGGCAAGTAACTCCAGTCCTAAGCTGGCTCTGAAAGGTATCGCACAGAGGACTTTGGGTAGGAATTTGGTGCCCAAAATCAAGGCTTCTGAGAAGGATAAAGACAAAGTAAAGACAAACAGTAAAGATAAAACAACAAAACGATCTTCTGGTATTGAACAAGACCTGATTATTGAAGAACGAGAAGAAACCAGGGCTGAACCTCCAACACTGGCTGATGGTAAAAAATACAGTTTGATTCCCAAAGGAACCAAGAGCCACAGCAATGCTAAGAAAGATGGGCCATCACAGAGTGGTATACCCAAACCGGGGCAAACCACTAAGGCCTCAGGGGTGGTAAAGAACTCAGTTGCACTCCCTGGAGGAAAAGTGGAGCAATCTCGTGGTTTCAGAGCTGGAGGTGCTGCATTGGTGCATAAATGTCCGATAGAGAACAAGAACTCTAATTCTGCTTCTAGTTTGGTGTTGACGGAAGGACAATGCAGTCAGAACAGCTCAAGTAGCATCACTCAGACCAGCAATACAAACATTCAGCTTCCTCAAACACAGCACAGCCATCCCAACACAGCTACAGTCGCCCCCTTCATGTACAGGTCAGATGTTATTTATGGTGTCTATACCTTCACACTGCTAAACAGAATCTGATCAGATTTGAGTATGCAGACATGGGTAGAGTTCCCAAGAAATTTATCAGATAAAAATAATGTTATTTACACAAAATAATGACTCAAACAGAAGTAAAAATAATCATCCAAAAAACAACCCACATAGCACACACCTAGCCAACTTCAGGAAAATGTGCAGTTTACACCTTTTTACGTTATATGTAGTTTTTTTTAAGCTAAAGACAAGTTCATTATCAGTAAATGTAAATGTAAAATATTATTATTTTTCTTGCAGTGTGGTTTTTTAAGCTTGTAAAAGCTGTCCAAATCCTTAGAATGGGGTCATTACCATTGATATGTATGCACATGCATTTTCACATATTTTGTTAGCTGGCTAGCTAACATGAGGTAACCTGACAGGATTTCAGGTCATAGTTTTAAGTCGTTTTCATAAGTGTTCATAGTCTACGCTGATAATATTTATACAGTATATTTGCTAACCTGAGCTAAGTTATATTCATATGTTAAGAAATTAATTAAGAAATGAGCTTACTTGACAGAATATCTGTGAAAATCTGACCTCTTTCAGTGCTCAAAGAAATGCCCATCTGTTCCCAGTGGAGATACTTCCACTCTCTTCAATTTCTTCATTGCAAACACTACTAAAGGCAAAGATAAAACCTATGTCTTAAATTTGCTAACAGCGGGTGCCGAATACATTTATTATTTGCTTCTTGTGCATTGTAGGTCTCAGACAGACGTGGATAAGACCGGCGTGACTGAAGAAGGAGAAGGAAAGAGGGAGAGATCAGTCCTTCACGGCAAATCCATCCACACGTCTCTGGAAAGCCTGAGAGGTACAAGGCCTTTAGCTCACACTGATCAGACGTCAATGTGTAGATTAGACGGAGATGGAAATCTCAAACTCTAGCACCACAGTGCGTGAGATCAGTCAGGTGTGTAATGCTGTACTCTGCACTGTTTATCTTAACTGAGTAAAAATGAAGCCATGTCATGCTGGACTAGGTTGTGTGATCACATGTTCTTCACCTAAATGTCAGGTGATATCGCATTATGTCCTAGACTGAAAGAAATAACGACAAAAATATGAAACTATTTAGCTAGATTTGATAAACAATGCTGTGAAAAAAAGGCTAGTTCATCTTACAGCTAGGGGGAGCTGTAGTACTTTAGCTAAATGTACATAGCTAGCTTGATGAAAGCACCAAAAAGTTGTGTAGGTGTCTGGCTAGCATAAAACCAAGAGGTTGTCACTGGACAAAATGTAGCTAAAGATAAATAGCTAACTAGCCGGCTAGCATCATAGGTAGCTACTATCACTATGTATAATATGCTGCCGATACATCATGAGGCGATCACTGCAGTAGCTGTACATTACCTATGCAATGTAGATAGCTAGGTAGCTCAAGATCGTAACTTGGATGAGGTCCTCAAGTGGGTCACCTGGCCGACATCCAGTTTATTTGCAAACCTGCCATGTTTGGGCTTTGTGGTATAAATAGAAGAAGATACAGCAAAACTAAGTGGATCATGTATGGGACAGAGAACGATGTTGACTTCAACACTTTTTAAAAGCTGCGGTTTGTTCAAGTGACCCGTCTGATCTAAATTCTGCAGGAAGAACACGGACTTTGGTTCTTTGCGTGTCCTGCATCTAGCTGAGCGAATCCCACAGCGCTGGTGTCTCACTGGATATGGAGAGAAAAGGAGCTCATCTGCATGATAAAGGCTGTGGATGTCAAGGAGTTGCCAAGGCCGATCTGCCTGTGTGTGTGTGTGTGAGTGTGTGTATCATGAGGTCATGTGAGGTCAAGTTTGAGACCTGGAATGCGCGCACAGTTTATATGTGTAATAATTTGACTGAAGCCAAGTGTTAATTAGTGCGAGGCTTGGCTTGTACTGTATATGCGGTAGTCTGTGAGTGTGGGTTTGGAGGCGTGGAGGTCTTTTCTCAGTCTGACAGTCTTCTGCGAGAAGAGAAAGTCACCCTGCAGGGGAAGTGTGCTGGCGCGGAAACTGGAACGCCACTTAGTTTGGCTTTTCCCCTCTCCCTCTTTCTGTCTCTCTCTCGCTCTCTCTCTCTCTCTTTTCCACAGAGGAGAGGAAAAGGGAGGACCATCCTTGCAAGAGCTTTTCCTACTGATCACTCGTTTTCTTTGGAAAAAGCTGGAAAATGTGTCAGAAAACCCACCCATTCCTCCCGGAAGGGGCATAGAAGAGTGGAGTCAGAAATCAGAAGATTCCTCAGCCAATACTCACACACTGGGAAGATCACTGACCACATCAAGATGGAGTCTCACAGAAAACCTGATCCTGAGGATCCAGGAGCCAGAGACAGCATCTCCTTGAGTTGTGCATCTGTAAGCCTTCCTGGGAGTCGCAGCATGTCGGAGATCTCAAGAGAAACTTTTATGGATAAAGCTCCAGAATGGAGTGTCTCAACAGGATTAGAAGAAAGTTCCTGCAGAAGTCCATTAGAGGAGAAGGACTCATCTGGGAAAGTTCAGAAACTGGACAGGGAATGTGAGGCCATGCACACACATGGCCACATGTACCAACTGCATCTAAGCCAACACACAGGTGCATGGGACAGCATTGCACGTGTTAATGAGGAGATCCTTCTGACCATGCTGGATATTTACGAGAAACACAAGAGTAAGACAATGTGCTAATGCGTACAACCACACAGCCTGTGTGTATATTTGTGTGAGAACACATGGTTGCTGTAGACGTGTCATGTATTAACATGTTTGGTTTCATTTTAAACTGGTTTATGTTTGTTCTCCACACCAGGGACTTTACTTCAAGTTAATGATTTGAGAAACTAAGGTCAAGAAGCTTCAAGTGGGGTCTGTGCTAATGATCCAGGCTAGAAAAACAGCTATCAGATATCAGTTTCTACTTAAATTTAAGAGGGAAGTATATTAGAAACAACACTTCTTAATATC
This sequence comes from Pangasius macronema, assembly GCA_037577455.1. Lineage (NCBI taxonomy): Eukaryota > Metazoa > Chordata > Actinopteri > Siluriformes > Pangasiidae > Pangasius > Pangasius macronema. Next base: position 22,606,216 of record CM074951.1, on the reverse strand, counting down.
TCACTCTATAATTCCAACCTAAGTGTGCAAATAATTATATAGTTGATATAACGCAGATGAAGAACCAGCACTCTTCTCTGTTAAATTCTCAAATCTGATTGGTCAGAAATTGTTGATTAATATTCTTTAACAGCAGCTCTGACAGTAGTGGCAGGCATAATTCAAATCACAGGTTTATATTAATGCGCTTGTTCTAATACATTATCGTTTCTGTAGTAGCAACTCATTTACAAGGACTTGTATGGCAACATCTCATCACTCTACAATCTAATCGAAGGCTAATAATAAACAGATAAAAATGTGCTGTTATTTAACGAGTTAAAAATGTAAAATAGTTGATATAGTGAGGGTTTCTTTAAGAAAATGTTTGTTTAACATTTGTAGAAGGAGTCTCCAGTGTCACTCCATAAGTGAAAGCACTGGAGACTCCTTTCATTAAGTTTTCCTCCACAGGAGAGTCGTCAAGACAGAGGACTTAGCAGTTTCTGATTTCTCGGTAACATGTCAAGCTGGGTTTTTTAAGGGAGGTTGGGTAGACTGCTATAACGTAAGTGATAACAGGAACTATAATGTAACTATAAACTGATAAAAACTATGATTTGTTATTCCTTAATAAAAATCCTTAGATTTTATCCCTTGTTAGATTTAAATCCTACTTTGGTCAGTTCTTTCTTTACTAGCCTTGAAAAACAAAAAATATAAGGAGGTTTTGTGGAGTACAGTAAAGCAAAACCCTAACTACTTCCATAAGTAGTGTTATTGGTCTGACGCTTAACTAGCTAATAGGTTCGTTTTAAATAAGCAGCAAGGTGATAAGGTGTATACAGTCTCCTTAAACTACAATCTAAAAATCATGCTGATTGTGCCGCTTGTCATTGTTCCTGAAATTAGATATTTGAGAAAAACAAAACACCAGGCCAAGTAACACTGTTAGTGCAAGCTACCACAGCTGTGGCGTTACTAAGATTAGCTAATGTTAACTAGCCAACTAGACTTGAAGCAACTCTCATTATTAATGCTAGCCAGGTGAAATAACATCAACAGTAGATAATGTTAACAAGAAAGCTACAATTGTAGCAACTAGCATTATTAATGCTAGCCTCCACAGCTGAGATAATACTACCATTAGCTAATGTTAATTAGCTAACGAGTCTAGCTACAGACCGACAGTCAAGTTTTCATAAAAGGACTAGCTAGCTAAAGCAGATTTTATAGCTGGTATTGTAGCTGTGCTGTAGCTACTATAACTTTTCACAGCAACATACACTAACATGCGCTAACAATGTTTAAAAATACCGTTATCAACTACACAGCTTAACTTGACATATTTGAATAATAAACCTCAGCAGTCATGATTAAATGGTAAATAATGATTTTGCTTCTCAGAAGAAATTATTCAGGGATCTAAGTCGTGCTAGTTCTCTATCCTTCTCCCTCTGTACGTTCCTCTCATGCTCTACACCAACCAGCTCCAGGGTGTTAGCCAAATGTTAGCATTAACATTGACATTCTGAATGGAGTTGTTTGTGCTAGTTTGCCAGAATGTACACCAGGCCATCAGTCTTTCCTGAACATGCTTTTCACAGTGTGTGTGTACACGAGTGTGTGGTCTTCTGAGCTCTTTGTGGCCCCCTCATGATCGTTAAGCGGCTCTTAATCCAAGCAGCCAAATCCCCACTTACACACCAGTACACAGTGTGTGTTTATTTGCAGAAGTCTTATTCGCTCAGACTGAGGCTGATCCTGTTAGCATTAGCACACTCTTACTAAATCACAAAAGAGCTCTTTTAGCTAATGATGGGAGATTTACCTAATATTTCTTCATTAGTTAAAAAAAGAGAGAGAGAGAGAGAGAGAGCCAGCATTGTGAAAAGAATTGCTTAGCGTTTCTGGTTCTGATCTGGACCTGGAGTGTTAGGAGCATATATTAGCAGCATCGGGTTTCGCTTTCTATAGCTTTAGGAAAAATTTATATCCTGCATTTTTTTCAGTGCCTGGGTTAGCAGAAAGTAGTAGAGTGGCTCAAAACTAGCTGGTTTGTCTCTCCAGGCGAGGATTCTGAGAGCAGGAGACTGAGGACAGTGAAGAATATCGCCGATTTGAGACAAAACCTGGAGGAAACCATGTCCAGCCTGAGACACGTCACTCATATCAGTCACAGGTAAGCCATACACACACTTCTACTCTAATGGTGTTTTAGAGTTGGTTGTACAATCAAAAACAGGAAACACCACCAATAAGAGCCAACAGTTCAAGTCCTGGGACATTTCTTTCTAATCTCTGAGATGAAGTGACAGCGCAACAAGCGACATTTAAGTTGACATTTCATGCAAATTAGCTTTGATGCAGTAAAGCGACAAATCCAAACGATTGCCTCGGATGATTCCTTGGCCCAGTTATATGCCGTGTGTGGTCCAACATTTTTTCAATTCCCCACTCCTAACTTCAGTTCCTATCTGCAGTTAGTTCCCAATTATACTTTGCTGTGCAAAAATGGAAGGCAAACTTATAACCATGGCTTCATCTTATCATATATGATCTCTCATTAAAAGACACATTATAAAGAAAAATACAGTTTGGAAGGAAGTAGCAGAGATTGCCTTTGCCTTATGAGTGGCTCTGGTGAATGTAGGTAGCTAATACGGTTAGTTTGCTTTGCTAATCTGTCAACGAAGCTAATACAAAGCCTAGCATGTAATGTGAATCAAACAACCAGTTCTCACACTGATTAGTGCGTCATTTAATTTGGGTTTAACTAGTTAGCTTTGGAAGCTATATGTAGCTGCTGTTGTTTCTTATTGGGAAAAAAAACTTGTCGCTTGCTAGTATTAACATAGGGTGTAAAGCTTGTAAACGAAGGGCTTTTGAAATTTCACCAGTTAGAACAAAAAAAACCTGACAAATTTAAAATATATATAATCTATAGGTCAGAAAAATACATTTTTGACAGTTAAATGTTTTCACACTTAAACGTTTGAGCAGGTTTGAGAAATAAAACAGCACAAAACGCATCTTGTTGTTGATTTGATTTGTTGTTGGTATGTTTATATGGTGTCACATGTTGCTATGTAGTATACCGAACCAATTAGCTACAGTCCTGCTAGTTCCTCCCTGAATAAAATAAAGTCTTGTTGCTGCCAGTTTTAAACAAGTATCCAAAACTATAGAACTGGAACCTAGGACCAGTCGCCAGTGATAAACTGTTCTGGTGCCAACGTTTTTGGTAATTTGTGTATGTACCTGAGAGAATGAATATTGTGCCTATGAATGGGGGTGTATGGGGGTGTCTGAGTGTGCATTCTTCTTGAAGTGATGATAGCGATTTACAGTAAAGCCTTCTGAGCCAGTGTGGAGCCAAAAGTGGAAATCTGAGCAGCAACTGGAACCATATGGTTTTATACACAGACTGTTGTCATTTGTCTAATCCGTCAGCTGATTAGCAAAGCTTTAACATAAATTCTCCTAAAGATCACCCAGACTGAACTTATTAAAACAAAGAAGCTAATATAGTGTCAGTTTTGTGACATTCAGGTTATTTATAAAGACTGTCTTTTATGGTTTATATATAACGTCTGAGAACAGCTCCCACTAGATGTAAATATTCAAGTTGAAGTTGTCGATTTTTATTGAGACAATTTAGTTGGTCTTCTGACTCTTCGGTTTTTTTTTTCATTTGGAGGATCACTTTTGCTTCCATTCAACACAAAATCTGTCTCTTTTTTTTTTTTTTACCATTTTTGCTCAGTCACTGTTTCAATTGCCCACCATCATTCACCATTTCTAACCACGTTTGTGGCCAAGAGAACCAGAGCATAACCTTGATTTAGTCTCTTAAACATCTGACCATTGGAAAAAATCTGGTTCTTTGTACTGTTTAGATTGATGATCAAAAGGTGAGTCTGAAAATGGTTAATGAAAAGAGTGGTGCATGGTATTTAGTCACACTCACTCCATGATACTGGCTCTAGCTACAGCAGGACAGAGAAGAAAGCTCAAATCTCAGATCTTGTACTATACACTTTATTTTTTACTCTATATGTATGTGTATGTGATCTACTATAGTATGAATGTAGTGTAGTTCATTTTCTAACTTTTGCAGTATGTAAACATGACAAATTACCATGTTGTTCCTCATATCATTCATCCAGATTATTCACAAGTTACTTTTTGCTCCTAATTTGCATCCACAGTGTAGCTCTGTATGCTCCTGTTCTTGCTCTGCACACCCCCACAAATAAAATAACCAAACCAGAGTTTTCCTTGTCGCTGGGGTGGTACCCTCACTGGTACCTCAATGGTACCTTTAGTATTTAACTGTGTGTATATACCTTTATGTCATATCTGGTTTGTCTTTACCTGATGGATTTTCTAATATATATTTAGTCATTTGTTTATTTGGTTTTGGGAGGGAGAGGGGGATTTTCCCAGATTTTTCCCAGATTTTCTCCCATATTTAGTCTTGGCCGATTCCCACCTACCAGTTAGCTCTCCCCTATCATATGACAGCTAACAAGTGGGGAGGGTAATGGGAATTCAAGCTCACAATCTCTGCACGATGGGGTGAATTCTTCTATTTGGGAGTCTTTTGAGTTGACTTGGCAACCATAGGTATGATGAGTGACACTTCCTGGTTCTGGCAATTGCTTGGACACCTATAAAAGGCCCATCATCTAGTGGCCTTGCCTCTTACAGTCTGCAAACAGGCTGTGATGTCCAAGTGCAAGTGTCCCAATTTTCTGGTGATTCTAGTATATTATTATTATTATTACTAATGCACCAGATCTAGTTAAATTTCCATGCATTAACATTAAAAGTATGCCATTTGAAATATACCAATAGTTATATAGCAAAAATGATCTAACAGGTGAGGAATTTGAACACAGCCAATCAAAAGTTAAGTTTTGCTTAGCTATTGCTCCAGCTTTGTCCATCATTGTTTTGAAATGAATATTGCATCATATTGAAATGCCTCGACTCATTCAACACACGGAATTTAAATGTCAATATAAGGGAACTCGGAATTTCCCGAGTAGATAGTAGTTTGAAATGGGGAGTTGCTAAACGAACAGAGCAGCCTTTACGATTTTGGTGGGAATTCCCCAAAGGCAAATGGAAGTTTGACGAGGGCACAATAAAAATAGAATTGCAACATTTTCCAACACTGTCCTAGGGTGATGACAAGTTCAACACAATCTCAGCTCCGAGCACACGTGAAGCAAGTACACTGAGTATTGGGTATCACTGTCTTTCATGTGATATCACGTTGTATAATCGCTGCCATTTTAAAGACTGAAAAGGAAACAGACTGCATTAATAATATTATCTCTGTGCTTCATTGAGATTTATTTTCATTTATATTGATAAATTAACACACAACATACATGATGAAACCTGATGAAGCCTATAATGAAACGACCAGAAAAAGGTTTGAAGTTGAAGGGTCTAAGTCACTTACACACGGGTGAAATCGGAGTCAAAGGACAAAACCGAAACAGGAGTAGAACCTGATGTTGGTTCCCTCTGTTGTAGCCTCAAGTTTTGATGTGCTGTGCATTGTGAGGTATATTTCTGGTTATCGTGGTTATATAGATGGTTATTTGGGTTACCTTGAGTTACCTAGTTACCTTTTTATTTGCTTGAACCAGTCTGGCCATTATCCTCTGACCTCTCCCATTAACAAGGTGTTTCACCAACAGAACTGCCACTCACTGGATGTTTTGTGTAAACTCTAGGGACTGTATTGTGTGAAAATCTCAGGAGATCAGCAGTTTTTGAAATACTCAATCCAGCCTGTGTGGCCCTGAGAGAGTACCTGAGATCATTTTCTCCCCATTTTGTATCTTTATTGTTTTTAAATAAGGATCACAGATTATTTTGTCAAATTTTTTGAAGTACCATTTATCCTCTTTGAAAGTAAGGCGAGTCATTCTAGCCATCTTTCAACTGTAATTACTATACTGTATGTAGTAGCTAATTTTGAAGGGTAAGAACATCTCAAATCAAGCACTAATATTTTGCACTAAATGGAAGTGACAAGTTATCTCACAGTACTTCACATCAATAAAGCACACCAAAATAATGTACATAGGAGCAAAAGGGACCTAGAGGCAATTTAGAGTAGCCAGTCCGCCTACCAGTGTTTTGGATATGGGAAGAAAGCAAAGAACCCAGAGGAAACCCATGCTGACATGAGGAGAACAAGTGAAACTCCTCATTTACCTCGAGTACTAGTCTTGTCCCTGTGATGTTGTTCGACAAGTCGTATTTAAATGTACACAATACACCAATCTTATGTTTCCAACTTGTCGAACTATTAATTTCCCTCTAGTGGATGTTCGGTGTTAAAGCATACAGTAAGCGCTCAGTCCAAGCCCTATCGATGACTTCAGTTCAGCAGGGCAGCAATGAAACATGAATTTATTACAAGATCACAGCAAAGCCAAAAGAATATGTCCCATTGTAGCATCCGTGAGAACTGTTCCATCACGAGTTGTTGTAAATGTGCATGGCCAACAGGGGAGTTGATGTGATTGACATCAAGAGCTGTTTCAAAGAGGGACTGGGTGATGTTTTCTTCATTTCTGCTGTAGTGAGTTTGATGCATGTCTCAGGCCTTTGGAGGCATGAAATCGGCTGGTGAACCCCCTGCCGTCCACAAACCCCCAAATTAAAAGCAAGATCTTGATTCCCAAGTCAGTTAAAGGAGGAAACTGAAGCCCCGGCCTGGTGGGGTGCTCATTTAGGCCAGGAAACACTGTCATTGCCTTTTGGTGTTTTGTTTCTTGCTTTCTTTATCTCTCGCTCTGTCACAGAAAATCCCTGTGGTTTACATTAAAGCTGATTGGCTGTGCCCGTGTGTGTGTGTGTGTGTCTAAAATCTGCCACCCCTACCTCCCCTTCAGCACCCTGCAGACGACTTTTGATGCCTGCATAACCACAGAGATCAACACGAGGGGCTCGCTCGCCCTCACTCCCCGCCCTGTCTCGGGCTCTCCATGGCGACCTGGTACATCTGGTCCACGTCTTCAGGCAGGTGACGCCCCCTCGTTAACTAGTGGTTACAGCTCCAACAAGGCGGAGATGTTGGAGGGAATGACAACAGACAGCGCTGGTTACGTGAGCGATGGAGACATCCTGGGAAAGAGTGTGAGGATGGACAGCGCCACCAGCGGGTGAGTGTGTGCATGTGTGAATCAAACACCACAAATGATTGCTTGAAGAATCAAGCATGGGAATGACATGACAACAACAGTGTCGTGTGCATGAACTGTACCATGGACACACCATATATAGTATACAGTCTTACTAAAGCAGCAAAGATAGATGACTGGACAGAAAGATTTTAAAAATGGCACTTGGCTTCAGTGGGAAGTAATACATTGGGTGGAAACCTGGTTCCTCTCAAGTGTTCTTCCTCATATCATCTCACAGAGATTTTTTTCTCACCACTGTCACTTCTGGCTTTTTCATTATGGATCTAAATCTACACTATATGGCCAAAAGTATGTGTACACCTGACCATCACCATGGTCCAAATGTGCATCCAATTCCAGATTTAATCTCATCAGATTTGCTGTTATAATAACCTCCACTCTTCTGGAAAGGCTTTCCGATAGATTTTGGAGTGTGTTTGTGTGGATTTGCTCATATTCAGCCACAAGAGCATTAGTGAGGTCAGGCACTGATGTTGGATGAGGAGGCCTGGCGTGCAGTCAGCATTCCAGTTCATCCCAAAGGTGTTCAGTGGGGTTGAGGTCAGGGATCTGTGCAGGACACTCGAGTTCTTCTACACCAACCTTGGCAAACCATGACAGATTTTGGGCCCTGTAGTTCCACTGAAGGGGAATTTTAATGCTAGAGCATAAAAAGATATTCTAGGCAATTCTGTTCTTCTAACATTGTGGCAACAGTTTGGGGAAGAACCACATACTATAAAATAATTACTGAATAGTTTAGAACAAGCTTGAAAGAATTGCTCTGAATTCTATGGCTTAGTAATACTCATGAAATAAATATTAAATTGGTGCAAATTATTTTAATGTCAGAAAAAGTCAATCAAGTTGTGTTAATGTGACAGTAATATATATAATTTATTTAATTATAGAATTGATTTAACCCTTTACAGTCACATATTAATATTCAGCTATTCATCTGAATGTATAAGATTCAGTAATTATTATGAATTATATCATTAAACTAATAGGAAAAAGTATGTAGTTATGAGAGTGAAGAATATAAGGCCGTGTCTGCTGATGGCTCCTAGGAATGGATGGATGGATGGATGGATGGATGGATGGATGGATGGATGGATGGATGGATTTTATTGATCCTCAAGAAGAAAATTTTACAGGTTAATAATACTTAATCCGGGATTGGTTAAAGGAATAAATGCACATTATAACTTTTGTATAGAATAGATCCTGTTAATTACTTTTGCTTGTTTCACATGTTGTGTTGGTGTAATTTTATGAAATGTCTGATCTCTTTCTTATGAGAGACTCAAACAGGAAACCAGACCACTGGTCGACCTTTACGCTTTTAGCTGGTGAAAAAAAACATCTGGGACATGAAAGATGTTAATGCTAGTCCAAGCAGGTTTGTGCTGTTAAGCTCATGTTTGATGCTGAAGCTGATCTTGCTCAATCCTTGACTGTGAGCACTTAATGACCAGTTATTCACCTTTAGACTTTTCTCACCTAGTTCTTCTAGTTGCCAAAACCTCCACTGTAAAACACGTAGCTCATACAGGCACACTAACATCTGGGATTAAAAGATAAGTTCAAACGCACTGCTCTTCAGCATCCTCTAGATGGCTCCAGATGTGTGTTCTTGCAGTCCAGTGTACCTTTTTTTAAATTTTTTTTTTTTTACTTTTTCATAAAAGCTTGACTCGTCATAACTTCCATATACATTTTTTATGGACTGTGTAAAATTCGAATTTCAGGTCAGGCTAATTATACCTTTACGCTCAGTAACGCAGCCAAGTCTGCAGTGTGTGTGCAGTTTGATCCACCCCGAGCGGGTACCTTGCCCTTAGCCGTGGTTCTTGAGCGTGTAATTATCCAGTGTGCATGCCAACTTTGTTTTCACACTTTATTCTTTATTTTTGCTTTTTTGCCCAGGAGCACTGCCAGAAGTCTCTCACGTGTTCAGAGCTCAGCAGTCCTGAAAATGATAAATTATGTGAGCTTATGAATTAGAGCTGTAGGGTTTGGACCAAAAAAATAGCACATTGCACTTATATTGCTGCACATTTCAAATTCAATATACCGTACGATATGTCCAATGTGCACATGAACATGTAATTTTAAACCATTCAAATAATCCATATTGAATAATATGTTTTCTTATGGTCAGGAAGCTATTAAAAAATGACCTCTATGAAGCATTGCTATGCTTAACCGTAACTGAAAATGGCAGGATTTGCCCACACACACACACACACACACACACACACACACCCTCCCCCATGTCTTTCGGCTGTCCCAAATAGTTAGCTAAATGTTATGGACTAGTGCGGATAATATCCTGAATTCCTGATGATTTGGAGTTCTGATGATTACAGAGTTTTTGGAGCAATCAGTCAACAAGGATCAACTGACAAGTGTTGATCCACGTCTCTGCATGTGTGCGCGTGTGTGTGTGTGTGTGTGTGTGTGTGTAAGTCCATCTCAGAAACCCTCTGGGCACCAGCGTGTGGCCTGAAGACACGAGTGAAGGGTCATGAGAAATATTCGGGGTTGCCTCCTCAGAGATGAGTGCAGCGAGGGCAGTTAGGAAGAGAAGAGAGAGAAGCCATGCCTCAAATCCTGAACTATAAGAGCAAATTGTTTGTAAACACTCCATATGATACACTAGAACCAATCCATTGAAATGACCAGAATGGCTGATAAAACCAAGCGAGACTGCTGCTATATGGGTTTGGGTTTCAAATTGAGATTTTCATGATGTGATGATATATAAAGCCTCTAATCTTAATGTTTGACCCAGTAATTCCTTGGACCACTGTTATGGTTTTCTGAAGTTTCCACAATTCTGTACTTCCATTCAACAGTGTTTTACACAAAAAGTGAAAAAAAAACTTTGAAGAATAACTGAAAGATTTGCGATGCTAAGAGGTAGGAGTGTAAAGATACACTTGGTCACGATTTGAATCACGATACTGGCTTCACTGTTCGATTCAATTCTGACTGTAAAGACATTTTTGTCTGTACAATAAAACTAAATAAATCAGAAAATTGCTATGAGCAAAGTAAACATTGTACTAATATTGTAAATAAAATGTACTACAGGTTCACCATATCTTACAAATACTTCAAAGTATTTGAACAAAGTCTCTCGCCTGGAGAAAATGATCAATTAAAACATAATAAGCTGTGTAGCAGAAATAGAGCTCCAAAGTCGGCTAAAATGCCTGATGGCCTCTCAAAGAGCTCTTTTTAATGGTTAGAAAATGGTTGTGTAACCATGTAACATAAAATGTGTGTTGGTCATTGTGATTATGTGCTATCGCGTCCATCGTGCTCGATTATATATTTTAACTCTATTTATTGCACAGATTGGGACCGCTGTTGTTCTGACAGTGCAAGTGCATTAAATGCATAATTAATCAAATGCTGATGTGAGGAAACCCATTTGAATGAAACTCTACACAGTAACCCGAGCTCAGGATTGACCCAGGAACCCTAGAGCTGTAAAGACCACAACACTACCTGCTATGCCACTGTGTCACCCAGTATTTCCATGGTGTAATGGTTTGCGTTCTGGTCTCTGAATCCAGTGATCTGAGTACCTTTGAATATATTTGTTTCCCAAATTTCCTCTAGAGAGCAATAAAGTACATCTATCTATTTATCTCTTCTTCAACAAAGCTGGATAGGCCATTCCCACAAGAGACAAACTTGGAGAGGCATAGTGGCAATGCAGGCTTACACTTTTTCTCTCTTGAATAATATTAGGCTTTGAATTGATCAAAATTTGGTCAGGAAATGTTTGACCCAGGCTCAGTGGTATGGTCCAGTGAAAACTTAGCTCTATGCTACAGAGAGGTTTTTTTTAGTCCACACATGTACAAAGACAGCTCTTAATTTTGATGATGGTATAAATATTTCAGTTATGCTTTTTTATGATCTTTCTATATTCCTCATCTCATGAGCCATAGCTACCTAGTGCAAGCCACTGGTACTCGATAGTCATGTGTAGCACAGGAGTGATTTGAGACAAAGCCTTAAAAAAAAGGCAGAGGACCAGAGACCTAGATTTCTACTGAGACAGAAATAAAGACAGAATATCCAGTTAGAACCTACTTCATGAAAACAATAGCAACCTTTGGACTTAGTGGAAATAAGTGTTTAGTCATGATGAGGCATACCTGAACAGAGAAATATATAAACCACAGATATGGCACACGTTCCCTCTGACATCATCATCCTGGCAACACTGATTTTATTCATTACTATACACTGATTCTCCATGTGAGAATCCAGATGTCTTAGTTTCTATCAGACGCAGACAGGATAACGATATTACCTTTTACCTTCTGATTGGTCAGAAGGTGTTGATTCATATTCTATAACAGCAACTCGGATGGTAGTGCCGGCTGCAGTGCAATTCACAGGTATTAATGCGCTCGTTCTAATATGTTATACAACCCCTGGCAAAAATTATGGAATCACCACACTTAGAGGAAGTTCACCCAGCTTTTTTACTTTATAGCAAA
>CM074951.1:22571475-22590289 GCA_037577455.1 Pangasius macronema | reverse complement strand
TTTATTTCAGCTTTTATTTACTATATCAGATTTTCAGTTGGTCAGAAGTTTATATATACCTAGTTCGTATTTGGTGGAAATGCTTGAACTTGAATCAAACTCTTGGGCTTGGCTTCTACAAGTTTCTCACAATACTTTGCTGGAGTTTTTGCCCATTCCTCCTGACAGAACTGGTGTAACTCTTCTTGTTCAGACACACTTTTTCAGTTTGATACACGGATTTTCTCTGTGTATTCAGGTCATCCGATTCTATCCCTATCCACCTCTCACTACTAAGCGACACCGCTGGGGACTTCCCTGTTCGGCTTTCTTCTTCGAAGAGGTCAGGGCTTTGTGATGGCCACTCCAATACTTTCACTTTGTTGTCTTTAAGCCATTTTGTTACGACTTTTATAGGTATGCTTATGATCATTGTCCTGCTCGAAGACCCAGTTGCAATCAAGTTTTAACTTTCTGGCTGAAGTTTCACAAGAGGTGTTACTCAAGTATTTCTACATAATCCTCCTTGTTCATGATGCCATCTATTTTCTCGCCTCTTCCAGCAAAGCATTATCACAAAATGATGCTGCCACCCCTATGCTTCACAGTTGGAATGCCATTCTGTCATGGAATGTTAGGCTACGATGGATGCAGAGGCAATTAAGCATCCATTGAAGAACAGACAGACAAATCCAAAACGTGAATCAAAATCAGGAACTGTACATAGACAGAGGTCAGGCAATGAGCAAACAACAATATCAAGGATAATCTAAACACCCGAACCAGGAAACGAAACAAGATCAAGAACCAGAGTAATGTGATACAGAACAGAAAGGCTCGGTAAGGTCAAGCAGGCAAACACTGAGCAATACCTCACGCCGAAGAGAGAAACGCAAGGGTTAAAATACACAAACAAATCAAGGGGCAAACTGAAAACAGGTGCAAGTAATCAAGACATTCGAAGGATACAACCAATGACAGGATCTGGGTGGAGACAAGACATGAATCAAAACAAAAACACACATGGCAACGTAAACAAACACATAACAACATGGAAGAGCGCGCCGTAGCGCTGTGGGTTGCTATGCGTGCTGAGCACCTCTGCACGCAGCGCTCGGTACGAGGGGGAAATACGGGACACGTTCTTTGGATTTTAAGCTTGAAATGAATAAAGATGTCTAGAAAACTTTTAATAATCATCGATCTTATCATAGGAATATTTTCATTTGCTAAGATGTCATTGTTTGCAGTGGAGAGTATGGATATTCCTAATCTTCTTCTTCTTCTTCTTTCGGCTTTTCCCTTCAGGGGTCTCCACAGCGAATCATCACTCTCCACCTATCCCNCCTATCCCTATCTTCTGCATCCTCAACACTTGCACCCACTAGCTTCATATCCTCACTTATTACCTCCATATACCTCCATATATAGAGTATGGATATTCCTGATGATCATGAAAATACCAGTATGTGTGGTCCTCTGGGAAAATCAGATGTTTCTATGGTTGAATTCTGACACAGTCTGAAAAAAAAGCCACACTTGAGTTTTCCTGCCTGTGCCATAATTTGAAAAGGTTAAACTCTCAACTTTAAACATATTTCACCAAAACTTTTATACTTTCAACCTTCAGAGATTGTGTTGTGTAATAGCCAGTGTAACAAATTCAGTGGTAAAATTAGTCATTTTAGCTAAAAGCATCTAATCCCTTGCTATCTAAATGTTTGGTTTCCTCACACAGTGAATGTCACGCTTTGGGCAAGTTGTTGGATAGCTTGTGGTTGAGATACATGCACAAGAAAAACATATTCCAGTTCACAGTAATCTGTACTTATCCAGACTATGTATAGTAGAAAATGTAACAGTTCTAGCATGTGAAAGGTCATCCCAGGCCACTAGATTATATATAATGCTGATGACAAGGTACGCTATGGTGGACTGGAACTGCATTTGGTTTATACGTCCCATTGGTACACTCACTAAAGTCGGTTACCTTTACAATCCAGGGTGATGTCAGGGTGAACCTTCAAGGCCTTGATCTCAGCGCTGTGGCCAGCTGTGTGTCATTGCATCATGAGTTCATGAGTAATTGACTGCACTGTTTATCTGGAGCAGATGTTGGTGCTCATTGCGTCCAATGGCATCTCAGTGATGCTTTTTCTCCTTGTTTGGTTCTGTTTTACACTAACACGGACATGAATTTCTTGCAACTTGGACAACATACTCATTCATTTCACCTCCATTATACTGTATGTGCCCCGGGGTGAGTTCTGTTCTCCTGGCCTGCGATTATATCGGATTATGAGATGATTGCTGACGTGCTCTTTAAATAGGAGCAGTTCATATGCGAGGAGTTTGTGCATGCACAGAAGACAGCTTGAAGTTAGTCAATATTTAGAAAGAGTGTGTGCCTAGGCAGAGTAAATAGGAGTGTTCATCAAGCAGCTGTGGATCGATTCCTTGCACCACCTTCAGCATACAGGGTGGTTTAGTTTTTTTGGAAGAGTCAACAATAAAATATTAACAGGCTAATTACTGATAAAACATGACATAATGCCTGAATAAGTCTGCTAATAGACGTGTAATAAAGCTCTGATAGAGAAGAACCGGTGCACAGTGCAGGGTTCGCCGCAGACTTTTTCATTCCTAGATCCCTTCTTGGACCTTCAGTGTGTTGCGAAAAGCAGGTGAGAGACTTCGCGGTTTGTGTGTGCTGTGTTTTGTCAGAAACTTCAATAGTTCCGTGTTATGATCTATTTGTAGATAAGGAGACCCACAACACTGGATTTAATAGGTTTTAAATCACTTTATATTGCAGTACTTGTGTGTGTTTAGTCATCTAGTTGTTCTAGATGAGTAAAGATGAAAGGTGCATCATAAAGCAGTTTATTTCATTCAAATTGAAGTAGCTGAAGCTAGTTAGGTAGAAAATATTGCATGCACTGTGTGTGTGTGTGTGTGTGTGTGTGTGTGTGTGTGTGTGTGTGAGAGAGAGAGAGAGAGAGAGAGAGAGAGAGAGAGAGAGAGAGAGAGAGAGACTGTCTGTAAGACAAAATATTAATGTAATATTCTTAGATACAAATATTGTGTGTGTATGTGTGTGTATGAAGTGTTCTGTATATGTTGTTGCCTACACATGACTCCTTTTTATTGTGTGTGTGTGTGTGTGTGTGTGTGTGTGTGTGTGTGTGTGTGTGTGTGTGTGAAAATGAAAGAAAATTGAAACGTAATATCCTTAGATAGAATAAAAAAAAATATGTTAAAATTCATAAATGTAATATTCTTCAATGTGATTTTCTAATTTAGTATTTTATGTCTTACCAAATGTCCCCACAAGGGTAGGAATATCCGAGAGTTTTGTTGTGTGTTTGTGTGTGTGTCTTTTGAATATCATGTTGTTGCACACACACATCATCCCTCACACTTTTATTTTGTGCAGCTACATGACAGACGGAGGGCTGAATGCGTATACACGTCGGACACACAAACACTCCTCCACGCTCCTCCACTGCAAGAGCCACACTGACATTGACAGGTAGGACTTGACCTTTGACCTTTCAAGCTCTTGACCTATGTCCGCTCAAGTTCACAGGCATTGTCCTGTACACTCATTCACTCTCTCACACACCGGTTTTGAAATTTTATATAATTATAATTGAATTGCATTAAATTTCTAATAGCTGTAACGTAATATCAGTGTTGAGCTGAATATCAATATGGCTGTAGTGAATATTAATGAAGAAATGTATATATTATTTGTTGTTCATTATTTTTATGATTAGCATATCAGGCCTACATATCAACACACGCCATCTTTAACTTCATCTTCACAAGGAAATACAGGATGTACATAATGTCAGTATGATCATAGCCAGGTCAGTCGCCATGTTGCAGTGTGTCTCTGTAGTAACAGAGCCTCTATTGTTTGGCTAAAAATTTTTAATGACGCGCACACACACACACACACACACACACACACACACACACACACACACACACACACACACACACACACACACACACATAATCATCAGCTTATGTTTTTCCTCTTTTGGTTCATAAACGTCTGGCTTGGTGTTGTTATGTCTACATTTGAGTGTGTGTCTGTGTGTGTCTGCTGTGTGTGTGTGTGTATGTGTGTACATGATTGCCTGGAGCTTCTTTACCAATAACAATCAACAATGCGCTCAAACCACCTTTTCAGGAGCATGCATAAGTGAAGCTAATTTGAGGCAGCCTTTGTCTTCTTTGAATAATTTTCGCAGACTTCTCTGTACTAAGTGACTGTCTCTGTTCTCTTGTCGCGTCGGTTTTTCGTCGTCTATTTTGAGAGGAAGCGATGAAAAGATGAAGATCAGCACGTACGAAACACTCGGCTTTGCGTGTGTGTGTGTGTGTGTGTGCAGTGAGGGAGATCTGAGGGAAGCACATGTTTCATTAGAGAGATATTATATCTTGAAGCGATGAAAAATGCTTGAGGATTTTCTTCGATCATGTTTTTTTATGGTCCAGATGGATAAAGCACAAGAAGATGTTAACACACCCTGCATTTTTGTTTTACATTTATGCTTTTACTCACTGCAGCTTACGCATGAGGCAGAATCCAGTCCTTTTTAGAAGGGTCCAGTTTTGTGTGTGTGTGTGATGACTCTACATCAATGTATATTAGTAACATGAGAGAAAATATCAAAAGTATCATCGTAGGTCCTTCTTCTTCTTCTTCTTCTTCTTCTTCTTCTTCTTCTTCTTCTTCTTCTTCTTTCGGCTTTTCCCTTCAGGGNCCTATCTTCTGCATCCTCAACACTTGCACCCACTAGCTTCATATCCTCATTTATTACCTCCATATACCTCCTCTTTGGCCTCTTCCTCTTCCTCCAATATACTCACTCTCCCTCCTCTGAACATGTCCAAACCATCTTAATCTGGCATCATTGTAGGTCCTACATTTTGGTATTTCTTTGGAAACAAATAAATTGCAGTGACCCCCTACCTCTCAGGGGTGTGTACTGATTTTGTATCCAGCTACATGCAGTAGAATGCTCAGTAACATGAACAAACCATGGACGTTGTTGTTCTTACTGTGCCCATTGGCATGTTTTGGTAGTTTTGTGCTGTCTTGTGCTGTTTGCAAAGTGTACTTTATGTAAATATATGTAGTCTCCTGTGTTTGTTTTATGTAGCACCTTGGTCCTGGAGGACCGTTGTTTCGTTTCATTGTGTACTAACAACCTGTATGTGGTTGAAATGACAATAAAGCCACTTGACTTGAGTTGACCTTCAGCATTGTTAACAATAAATAATGTTAACAGTGTAACCAACTATGTTAGTACATGAATTAATTGACATTTATCCCACAGCGAGGTTGAATTCTCGAATCTGATGGAGCTAGATGGAGCATTGACTAGTTGGCTTGTTTGTCCATAAGCTAATTTTCTTGCTAGCTGGCAATAAAACTGTTCCAGAGATTAATGATGTTCGCTTTAAAAGCTGTAGCAACGTATGTTGTGAAATTACAAAGATAACAACAGTTACAGTTTAGCCTATAGTTTAATCTACACTTTTCTACTTTCTTAGCTAAAGCAGAGGTGAGAACAAATGCAAATCAAATTCACCTGGGGGAGAAAAGGCAATGCACTGAAGGGGAAAGGACGGGGGATATGGGAAAGACATGGTAGTGGTTATAAAGTGAAGTTGAAATAGATCCACTTTAAACTTAAGTTCTAGGATACAGAACACTCTGTTCTCTGTTGTTCTACCGGGGTAAAATGGAAAGGATTGGAGGAACTGTGTATTATTATAAGTAGATTTATACTGGACTTTTGTCTCGTTGGCTTCTTACTGTTGCTTGGTGTACTACCTCATCCACCAACATATGCTTACGATTTTTGTGGTATTCTGTTTTTTTCTGTCTGCCTGCTGGGATTTTCTTGTTAGCAATGTTGGCACCTCTGAAATTAGCTGATCTCGTTGACGTCATGGTACAAGTTGACAGTTAATTTAAGAAGATGTGTGTTCTTGTTTTCTCATGCTAGTTCAGGGCTTAGCAAACTGAAAGGATGTCTAAAGAAACTAAATATAGGAGGAGTGTTAGGTTTTTGCTTTGGTTCTGCCACATGTTTAGACAAAATAATCTCTCCATATATCAGCTATGCTTCTGCAACTGAAATGAAACATCACAGAGCATAGAGTATTTGAGGTGTGTTCCCCCGGTTTGAACTGATATCACGCCCCAGACTCCTGTGTGTACTTTGGAGAGCGAACACACACCTTGACGTGATAAATATTTGTTTCAGAGAGCTGTCTTTGGATTTGAACACCAAATGTTCACCGCTGACCTAATAAGGACATTTTCTCTCGATCGTCCAGGTGTACTCTGGGAAGTCAGTGCCCAGTATCTGTCAGTAACTGAGTGCTCCAGTCCGAGTGATGCGCCCGATGCAGAGATGATCTAAGTCCTGTTGAAATGTTGCTCCAGGGCAGGAATCCAGCAGGAATTCCTGAAGTTTCTGATATCATGTATAATTTAAAGACCTGGATCTCTAAGAGCTGCCTGATAGCAGGTGGGGTAATAAATCATTAGCGCTGTGTTTTCTTTCCAGTTCTTATCGAATCCACTTATGGGTTTGATGATGAAACAGTGCGAGTGATACTCATCCATCTTCCCTTCTCTTCTCACATAAACAGATTTAAGCCATGTGTAATTTTCAGTATGGTGAATTTATCTGTGTGGAGATGTAAGGAGTCTCCAGTGTAAGTGCTTTGTAACACTCACAGTGTTACAGGAAAGTCTTCAGGATGGAGGATATTCTAGTTATCTCCGTACCAAGCTGCACTTTTTTGTCTTATTAACTTCAAAAGAGAGCAAAAAAGAGAAGCTGCTGAGGGAACAACTATTTATAGCTGCTATAAGTAATAACAGGAACTAACTTGTATGAGGGATGTTCCATAACGTTAACCATAACTGTAAATGGATAAAAAAAAAGTATGATGTTCTTTGGCATTATAACAGGAACTCCACTTCGCACCATGTTGCGGTTGTTGTTGTTGTTGATTTTTTTCCTGTCACAGCACAACCCAAAGTGTTTTATCCCGTACTTCTTTGGCAGTGTTGTGTATTGAATGGCAGTGTTTTCAGACTGACATTGTAATATTTGTTGTGCTGTGTGATGAAACTGTGATGTTGTGCTTGTGTGAATAAAAGATTTGCAGGTGAAGTTAATTCGAGGTAAGATGGTGTAGGCTTGGGTGGGAAAGCGGGACAAACTGGAGAGTGTAAATGCTTTTAAGTGTTCACTTTGTAGTGTATGTGTCTCCTTTTGTCTGGTAAACTGAAGTCGAGCCCTTCAGCATAGTGTTGTGTAATACACTGGAGTAACTGGTAATGGGGGTGGTGAGTGTGTGTGTTGGGATTTTCTTGTGTTTTTTTTGGTGCTTCAGGTCTATTTCCTATTTTTAAATATGACAGAATCACCTTAGGGGGACTTTCTGTGACCCACACAAACACACACACGTGCAACACACTCAAATACAAACCAACCATCGCAAAAATGACATCATATCTTGCATATGGTATTTGAATTCCTCTCTAACATCCTGTCCATATAGGGATGTTCATATTTCTGGGCTTTGATGTCATGTGTGTGTGTGTGTGTGTGTGTGTGTGTGTGTGTGTGTGTGTGTGTGTGTGTGTGTGTGTTTGTCCGTGTGTTTTGGAGTGTATCCAGTCTGGGTGTGTAGGGATTTGCCCCAGTTTTTTCTTTCAGTCTTGTTTCCCAGACCCTTTAGTCAGCCAGACAGGAGCTCACGTTTCAGAAAAGTGTTTGAACACACACACACACACACACACACACACACACACACACACACACTGTAGTTCCTCCAAAGCTCCTGTCAACAGCTATATAAAGTAAATACTCACCTCATGACACCAGCCACTGCAGTGCAGCATGATCATCTGATATTGACTACAGCAGTAGTGGCTCAACTTCTGCACCAGTGACCGGAACGTTCTGAGTTCAAATCCCGCAGCTGTCACCGAGCCTTTAAACAAGACACTTAAAGTTTAGCCAAAAGTGAAATTTACACCTACCCCAAATGTTATTAATTATTCAAGACATGTGTAGTGTCTAGGTTTGCTTCATGTTTTGTTAACATTCTGGAGCTACCATGCTAATATTGGTGGTAATATTGTCAGAATGACCACAGGATATTCTCAGCAGCCATTTTGTGTACATGTACATGTCATTACAAGTGACTATACTTAAGCCTTTACATGTAATGGAAGATTATGGTAATCAGTATACCATCATGCAAACTGTTGCATAGGACACTAGTCCATCTCAGGCATTACGCACAGATACTGACACACACATTCAGACACTTATTCACCCCTAGGGGAAGAACATACCTACTGGCACGTTTTTGGGAAGCGGGATGAAACCAGACAACCCAGAAAAAACCCATGCAAACACAGGAAGAAGTAGTAGTATTAGTATTATTATCCTGGGTCGCGTGGAGTGATACCAAATTATGTGCTGAGAAAAAAAGTGATTCAGCTTCAAGATGGAGCTGTGACTGTTTTAAGCTCTGTAGCTCATTTTTGATTGTAACAGTGTGTCAGAACCCACATAAACAAGTCTGTTTGAGATGAAACTGATAAAAGGACAGGTTTGTGTGTGTGTGTGTGTGTGTGTGTGTGTGTGTGTGTGTGTGTGTGTGTTGGGTGGTGTGTTTTTCTGTTTGCATGGTTTGCTGAATTATAGTGGGAGTTAGAACAGATTGTGCTGTGGTATTGTGGCTGGTGTGTCACTAAATTATGATTTTGATCTATAAGCCAAACTGCAGCAGAACATTTAACCGAAAGTTTAAGATCTCTTCAAAACAGATGAGATTTGAAAATTAAAAATATACTTCTTGTGAAAATGGATCTGGGTTTAATAAAAGGAGGAATCGATAAAAACGAGGAGATACACAGAGTGAGAGGGAATGAGAGAGAAAGAGAGATGGGATTAAAGAGAGAGAGGGGATGAAAAGGAGAGAGGTGACGAGAGAAGGAGCGGGAAAGAAAAAGGGGATGCGAATTGAAGAGGGGCGCAGAGAAGAAGAGTGAGAGTTGTGGAATAAAAGAAAGGGGCAGACAGTGGAGGATTAGAGGTAAGAGAAAGAATCAGAGAGTGGCAGAGAGATCGAGGGAAAGAGAGAGATTTCGAAAAAAATAGAGGAGAGAGAGAAGAGAAGGTGAGAAATAGAAAAAGAGAGAGAAAGTGTGTGTGTGTGTGTGTGAGAGAGAGAGAGAGACACAGAGACACAGAGACAGAGGGTGAGAGGGATGGCAAGCTCTTCAGACTGAGAGGAGATGAAGCAAATGTCTTTCTCTGTCTCACGCTCCTGTGGCACCAAGGGGCTGTCCTCACACACACACGCCTTAGCAGTGAGAGAGATTGAGAACGAGAGAGAGAGAGAGAGGGAGAGAGAGAGAGCAGATACACTCAGAAAGGCACTCAGAAATAGACACTTCTCTCTGTCTGGACCTTTTGTATAGCGCTGCGTTGGCCTTCAGAGATCAACACACACAGGAGCGCACGAGCAACACCGTCCACACTGTTCATACCAAAGTCCACTGTCCTCAATGTGACGAAAAAAGAGAGAGGTGTCTGTGGGGGTAGTTTTTATATTTTGGTGGGGAACAAATGTCTGACTGATGTGATTTTGTGGGGACTTTTGGCTGGTCCCCACAAGGAAACTTTTTTTCTTTTCTTTTTTTTTCGAAACGTGCAGCTTTTATTTGTAAACAAATAAATAAAAGAGCTAAACTGTTTTCTTTAGGTTACTAAGGTTTTAGCTTTAGGTGTAGCATAAATTGAATTAGCTTATAAATTGAATAATTGTATCAGTGGAAGATCTTTACAAAGACAGTAAGACGAATCTGTGTACATGTTTTTATGTGACTTCCTGTCTGTCACTAATAGGGTTTTCAACATGTTTGTGAAATTGTGCAGATGTGGAAAAGGGTAATGGAAACAGATTTTTGGAGTAAATAAGGACATAGTGACTCTTACTGCATGTGTTTGCCTGGAGCTCGTTTAATGACATCATCTTGTCGCTCCTCTTTATAATGTTATGATGTTATAATGTTATGATGTATACATCTGCTGTATATTTGAATGACAATAAAGTCTGCCTAAGTGTGATTTGTTTACCAGGTTGTGCGTGTTTTATCAAATCTTTCAGCATCTATACACAGCGGAAAGACATCAGCAAGCAATATGCAAGATATATGGTGATCAAAGGAAGCTTTGCTGGCATTAGTAATGTAGCTCCACTTTGTATTTGCTAATACTAGTATTGATTTCACATTTTCTTCCAGTAATATTTTAACTGTTGATGTTTTTGTAATGGCAAGCAAGATCACACCAAGGTAAGTTTCTTAAGTTGTGATCACTACACCTAAGGTCTGATCTTACTGGCTCCTCAGTTCCAGACATGCAGCTAAGAAACAGAACCGAATGGGTCGACTCGAAAAGAATTCTTTCGCTGGGGAAGTTGCGGAAGGGTCCAGATCCAAGCAGATATCTGCATCATAACTATGTAAAAGAGCTAAGAGATCCTTAAAGCAATCAGCTCCAGATGTATGTTGGGGTGTGAGGGTGTGTGTGGGCTTGTGAGGGTGTGTGTGTGGGAGGGGGGTGACCCCGAATGCTGCTAATACTGGCTGGAGCCTGAGACAAAAAGCCCCAAAGCTACTGTTACTGCTTCAGAGAGAAAGAAACTGAAGAGACAGAGAGTGAGAGAGAGAGAGAGAGAGAGAGAGAGAGAGATCCTGAGAGATTGTTCTTAATTCAGTGCAGTGCATTGTATTTCTAAAAGTTTTTTAGAAAAAAGCCTCGCTATAGACAGAGGCTTTTTGTGTTGTGATTCGTCTTACAAAAGCATCTTGAGCTTATTAGAGTTCAAACTGGAATAATAAGAAACAAGCAAGATGGCACACACACAGTCCGACATGTTGTTTTGCTCTGGATGAGTTGCAGCCTCGGATGAACAGATTCTCCATACACCCCGAGCGCATTTGCACGTCTGGTGGTCATGGAACCGAAGATAAGGGCAACAAACCCAACTGAAAAAAGGGAGCTAACTTCCCCCCTGTGGCAAGACTCCGGACGAATGAAAGAGAGCGGCTCTGGAGGGGGGCTTAGCAAACATAGCACGGCGGACCTCCACTCCAAACAACCAGGAGAGAAAGAGATGGAGAGAATGAGGCAATGTGACCCCTCTTATCTGTCATCAGCTGGAGGAAATGGCCTCTTCAGCCTCTTCCTCTCCCCCTGCTGATGCTTATTCTGAATGAGTGACAGCCAGGCAGAGGCACTTCAGAGCTCGTCATCAATCAGCTCCTAATCAGATTTAAATCTTTAAATGCAAATGAACACCATTTACAGGGCAAGTGTAGAGGCTGTGGGAGTTTCTTACTTGGTTTTGTTGAAGAAAAGTATCTCAATCTCATACTGAAACTGCATTTAACACAGTACTGTTTGACTTTATCCATCTACACCTGTATACTGGAATGATTTATAATCCCATTATACTCTATGGTTTCCCTTTTTGAGTCTGTTTCCTCTCAATGTTTCTTTCTGTAAAGGAAACAGGAGTTGTGAACGAATTCCTATATCTAGACTTAGACCGTAAGACATTTCATCGATTTACGACGTTCGTTGATTCTGCTACAAACCGGATAGCTGCTTATTGATTCAAGCTTGCGACTATCCAGAGTATTAGAACTTTTCTATTGGCCACCAGTTTCATACAAAAGTTACGATTTTATGAGTTATGGTATGAGTCAAGCTTAGTACCAACAGGACCTAATGGTACTCAGTGGCTGGCTTGCAGCACCAATTTTTGCTCATTTCTGATGGTTATGTGAACCATATATACATACATACATACAAACATACAAACATGAAAAATGTAGGAAAGTAGTTTGTTGTTGCTAAGTTTGTGCCATGAAAAGCAACATGAGAATTTTTTTTATTTTATTTTATAATAGTTACTATTTTTGTCAACAAGTACTCATTCATTCATTTATTCATCTTCAGTAACTGCTTCCTGGAGCCTGTTCCAGGTACACAGGGAATACATCCTGGATGGAACGCCAGTCTATTGCAGGCACCATGTACACCACTCATTCACACCCAGGGGAAATTTACAGTCACAATCCACCTACTGGCTTGTGTTTGGGAGGTAGAGGAAAAACGGAGAACCAAGAGGAAACCCACACAACCAGACGAAACCCACACAGCCCATGCAACCTTGGACCCCAGAACTATTAGGCAGCGACACTACCTGCTGCACCACGGTGGAACTTGTCAGCAATCAGTTGAGAGTAAAATTGTTTTATTTTTGTCACTGTCTTGGCATTATCATAGATTTTTTACAACTAATATAAAAACAGCTGATTGAACGAAAGAAAAATGTTAATACAGTCACTTTTTTGTGGACTAAACAGTGGCTTCATTGTGAGCCATAATGATGATGTAGTCATGTGTCACTCATACTGTCATCTCTCACATTGGTGGAATTAAAAGGTGGAATTAAAACCCTAGGTGGCAGCGTGCTACAGGGGGTATGGTTGCCACTTTATAGCTCCAGGATCCTTTGCTTGATCCTGAGCTCGGGTTGCTGTCTGTGAAGTTTTGCATATTCTCCTGTGAGTTTCTTCCAATTTTGCTGGTCTATTTCAACCAACCAAAAATGTGCCAGTAGGTGGATTGCCTAAGATAAATTGCCCCTAGGTATGAATGAATATTTGGATATGTGTACAAAAGGGTGTATCAAGGATGTATTCCAGCCTCACACCAAGTAATATGTTTCAGATCCACCACCACCCTAACCAAGATAAAACAGTTACTAATGATTAGCATGGAATTCACTACTGACTTGCAAGAAGCTTATAGTAATCTTCAGACTCTTGTTGTTAAGACTGGATTTTAGAAAAGTATGTTGGCTTTTCCACAGCCACACGCCCCATGATCTGATAATGAGACACAAAGTCCAGCCTGACTCCAGTTTTGTGTGTTCTCTTTACACCCCAGAAAGAGACAGTGGAAGGGTTTCACATTCTAGGCGGTGCTAATGAGCACCTTCAGACAATAGGCTTAATAACACTGAAGTGCCAACCCACCCAAGTGCCTATTCAGGTGCTAATAAAGAAGAGACAGTGAAGGAATGAAGGAAGGTCCTTTCGCACCCCCAATGAGTCCAGTTGTACCATATGACTTGTAAACCCTTCACACTTTTTCTCAGTGGATATAAGGTAGGTACATTCTGTAAAAGAAAGCAACTGACAGGGGTATTGTGGACAGCCATGTATTATTTCCATTGCATTTATATTTTAATCCATTAGTCTCTTTTAATGATCCTACCAAGCTTAACCAGTTAATAAAAAGTCAAGACTTGGGCCTTGGGCCTTGGTAGATCTGTGTTGAAATTGAAAGTGTCAGAAAGTGAAATGAACATGTGAATGTCTGGAATTTTCATACATTTTCAGAGCAATAAGAGGTTCTTAAACTATTTGCAGGCAGTCTTTCAAACAAAGGGACTGGTGGGATAGTAAACAGGGAGTAGTAGTATGTGAAAGTTCACATTTTGTTGTCTGTCCAAATAAAATGGTAAGAAGATTCGACAGAGAAGAGGATTCTACTGTTCACACGTGCTTATGTCCAAGTCTGATTTGAAGGTTGCACTCCAGTTCCCACCATGCTTCATGGTCTGGAGATTGGTGGTACAATCAGCTGTTCTAGCAGAATTAGCAGGGTTCTTAAGCAAAACCCTTAAACCTGAACTGGTATAGGGGTTCCCAAGAGGCAGAGTATACATCTTGACTTAAAGAATGAAAACCTCTATGATGGCTCAGAAGTTGAGGATCTGAGCTAGTGTTCAGGAGGTAGTGAGTTTAATTCCTAGAACTGTTGGGCCAATCAGCAAAACCATTAAGTACTAAGAAGATCAGATGGACCTGTCTATGATATGTGCCAAATGCATGTCATTCATTCATTCATTCATTCATTCATTCATTCATTCATTCATTCATTCATTTATCTTCAGTAAATGCAACTTTCTGCTCAGGGCTCTGGTGGATATGAAGCCTGAACACTAGACACAAGGCTGGAGTACCCACTGGATGGGACACATAGTTTGTCATGGGGAGCCATACACACATATTCACAACTGTGGCAATTCACAGCCAAGCCACATACACGTGTTTTTGAGAGGTTGGAGTAAACCAAAAAACCCGGAGCAAACCCATGTGGGCATGGGGACAGTAACCCGAGCTCAGGATCAAACAGGGGACCCTGGAGCTGTGAGATGACAACACTACCCACTGCACCACCATGACGCCCTCAGTCATGTTAGTGTACAGGTTTTTCAAAAGCAGAGCATTCCACAATGACCACTGTTTAAATGATGTACACTCACATTCCACAAAGTGTACAGCCATAGCATCAGGCCATCATATGAAATATCGTTCTTCTTCACCCAGTGTAAATGCTGACCTTCACACTGCTAGCCTGTGTTAATACAGCATGGATCCTCATGTTCCTCATGCTCTGTTCCTCATCAGAGCGTACAACCTTCGAAGATGGTCCGAACTCAAACCCCGCTCACACTGGTCATTTTGAAATGATGCCACATGAAACCGTGCCATTATAAACAGTGTCTCTTCCAAACAGTTTCCATATTCAAAAGAACAACGGACTAAGTACGCAAATTACACCTTGCCTTTCCCAGAAGGGAGAGGAGAGAACAAAAGTCTTTAAATGAGAACAGTGTGGAGTGAGACCTGTTGGAGTGGTGAAGAGAGTGAGACAGAGACAAAGCCTAGACAGGAACTACTTTGGATTCCACACACTCATTCGGCTCGCTGGAATCTATATCATTACACACGCTTGGCTGAGGAGGTTTGGACGCATACACTGGATTGTGTTTATGCATGTGTGTGTCCGTGCCTGGTTGTTTTGTTTTATGACGGCAAAAACCTCATAATGTCGCTAAATATACAGCAGTAACTGTTTGCATGTTCTGCCTGATTACATCCCGATGTCTTTTTTTTTTTGTTATTGCCTTCATACTGGTTTATGCTTCTAAAACAACTTTGCATTCTTGGTCCATCTTTATCCATCGCCACTGTTTAAAACTCAAACCCAAAACTGCGTGCTTTTGCCGTAAACATTTCCAACAAAGCTGCGTCCCAAATGTTTGTTGGTAATCCTACTCTTGCACCAACGCTTAAGGGAGTTTGACCTTTGACCGAGTGAAGTGACCCAGAAAAGTCCTTTTTAGGGGAAAAAAAAAACGAGATTTTGTAGAGCAAACTAATTGGGCTAGGTTTCTAGAGAGCCAAGCAGCTTAAATATCTACTAGTCCATACTTTATGCTACTTAGAACAACAAAGAATTACACAAATTGTAAAGACAAAAATACATATTGAATTTTAAGAAAGTGCATTGTTTTAAATATTTAAAAATAAACAAGACATGCCTATAAACATGTTTAACTCACCATGACATCCTACTGACCAGATGAAATTCCTTCTTGTCTTTTGTGAATCTCAGCTTCCCAGTTTATTGTGTGAAACAGAACAAGTCTTGTTCATATGAAACTAGAACCGTGACTTGAGTAGTTGAGTGTGTACCATTTCCTTCCTGTGTCAGATTACTGTGTAAATTTAGATTTAAAAAGAATAGTTGATGTATGGTTTTGTATATGAATCAGTTTTGATCACCACAGTGAATATGTCATATGTCTATGTCTGCACATTACGATTTTCAGAGGCTCAGGCTGATTTGATTCTCTCACCGTTGAATTATGTAGTGTGAACCCCTCTGTGACTAGTTGTAGCTAGCACAGTGACGAGAAACAGCCAATGAGAGTCCAAGATGAAATCAGATTCATCTGCTGTAATATGCCACAAACCCAGGAATCCACCCCTACAACACTAAACAGCTGGTCACAGGAGATTTAAGTAGTGTGAAAGGTTCAGAGGTTTTGAATGTTGTGTAGTGTTCACTCAGCCTTTGTCTTGCTTGTTGACAATATAGTCTGGCAAGTCAGACTTCTAGCTTCTGCTAGAGAGTCTGGTACCTAATACTCGTCATGGCCAAGAATAGATTGGTACTCTGGTAACAATCAGCGACGGGGTGGTGAGTTAATGTTACCACCGTAAAGTTGATTATTTCTTATAACAGCATGTCTTGAAGTGTCCTCTTGTAATACAGCAATTTCCTGTCGGTTATTGTTTTTATTTATTAAAGAGCAACATGCCATGCTTGTTATCTGTATGTTGTTACATTTACATGCTGTGGAACATTCGTGAAACAAGATAGTTCCTGTTATCACTAACATTATAACAGTTATAACAGCTATAAACAGTCCATCCCTTTTTTTCCTCCCTATCTAAGTTATTAAAACCAGAAAAAAGCAGCTTGTTATGTTACCCAGAAACCATAAAACCCTCCATCCTGAAGGCTTTAGAGTGTCAGAAAAGTTCAAGTTACAGCTTTAGTTCTGACTGGTACAAAGCGCTGACAGTGGAGACTCCTTCCAAAAATGCAAATTAAATGTCTCCTCACAGAATGTTCACCACTGTTATAGAAAACTAATCAAAAGTGCTGTGGTATTAAAGACCTTAATACAAGGATTAAAGGGCTGAATGAAGCAGCCTGTTTATTTTAGAAATGGACAAATTCCATCTCTCTCTGACCTTCATTTTCACATGCAAATCCACACTGCCTGTTTTATTTACTGTCTGCATCATGTAAGAACCCGTCTGCATCTAACCTGTACTGCCACTTCAGATTTATGTCAGGTGTAAAAGTAGATGGTCACTGACTTATTTATCACTGTTCACGACATTTTATTGCACTGCACTGTCTTTCCAGATGTTACCTTGTCTATAGAGCTGAGCTGTGAGCTTCAGGAAGTATTCCTACACTCACTGAATGTTTAATCAGGCAATTCCACCATTAGTAGATAGATAAGTACTATGTGTGTATATATAAATCTACTGGATGTTCCAGATTTTTGGGTTTGTTTTGTCTTTTCTATGTGATTAAATTATGATTTTAGCATTCTGTGATCAGATCCCTATCAGAATTAACTCTACTAACTCTGAGATCAGGTTACTTCCTTCTCTCTCTCTCTCTCTCTCTCTCTCTCTCTCCCTCTCATTCAAGCCACACCCCTCAACCTGTGGTTGGCTCCTGCTGGTGTGTGTGTGTGTTTGTGTGTTCGCGCGTGTGTCAAGGGAAGTTAGGTCTCTCTCTCTCTCTCTCTCTCTCTCTCTATTTCTTATTCTAGAGAGAGAGAAAGAGAGGCAAAGGGAGGGAGAGAGAAAGAAAAGGCAAGAGAGTGGAAGAGATAGTGGGAAAGAGAGAGAGAGAGAGAGAGAAAGAGAGCCAGGGAAGGAGGGAGGGAGGGAAGGAGAGAGACAGAGTGGAGGTGAACACATGAAGCTCCCCGGCATGCAGCTCAGCTTCAGCGGCCGCTCCACCGCCGTCTCTCCGGACTAGTGAGCAGAAATTTTCCTTTGTTCAGTGATTTATGAGGACGCTTTCCTTTGCCACGTGGGACTGTTGTAGTGTGTGTGTGTGTGTGTGTGTGTGTGTGTGTGTGTGTGTGCATGAGAGAGAAAGAAGGAGTGTGAGTGTGTCTGGTGGCATTGTTCATTTTGATTCTTCTGTTGTGTTTATGTTGTTTAGTTGAGTTGAGTTGAGTAGGTTGCGTTAAAATACTTTAATGCAACAGTTTTGTATTTACATCACAATACTGAATGTTGAGTACTGCTTAATGGGTACAGATGTGTGTGTCCTGACTACTATGTACTAAGTGCTGAGTACTGAAACTGCAGACTGAATATTACATATGAATGACTGTGTATTGAGTATTAAATACTAAGTACTGAATAGTGAATATTGCATATTAGGCATGAATTACTGAATGCTGAGTAATAAATATGGACTACTGAGTACTGAATAGTGAATATTGCATATTAGGCGTGAATTACTGAATGCTGAGTAATAAATATGGGCTACTGAGTACTGAATAGTGAATATTGCATATTAGGCATGAATTACTGAATGCTGAGTAATAAACATGGACTACTGAGTACTGAATAGTGAGTATTGCATATTAGGGATGAACTGCTGAATACTGAGTACTGTACATTAAGTATGGATTACTGTACACAGTACTGTATATTAAGTACTTGAAACTGAGTGCTGAGTGCTGAATACTGAAAAACAAGTACTCAACATTGCAATCTGAATACTGGGTACAGAGTATTGGGTAATGAGTACTGAAAACCGAGTATTGTGTCCTAAATACCTGAGACCTCTCTGGGGTTGATTGTGATTGGATATAATTTACTTGCATTCAGGTACAAGTGGTCAGATAGTTGTATGAGGCTTAGTGGACAGTTTGACAGCTTGTTCATGTGTTTTGGTTGAGAGACTGTCTTATATTCGAGAACTTCATACCCTCAATTGAAAGGTCTTGGATAGAGCAGTTACATAAAATTGTTGTTTATGTACTTCATGTTGTGGATATTGACAGGTGTCAGTACTTTAATAACTACATTGTTACTCACCATAACAAGTGACTGATTGCTTGAATGTTAGCATCTGTTAGTTGTGGTTATTCATTAATATTCATTGAATGTTAACATCTATATGTTATAAAATCTCTAAACGTGCAGTTTTTTCTTTATGTGGCTCTGCTGTATTCTCAACAAAACCTCCCCGAAATGAATTCCGACATTCTACGTGTCATGGAAATGTCCTCAAGTGCC
>CM074951.1:22556697-22567470 GCA_037577455.1 Pangasius macronema | reverse complement strand
GTGTTGAGGATGCAGAAGATAGGGATAGGTGGAGAGTGATGATTCGCTGTGGAGACCCCTGAAGAAGAAGAAGAAGAGTCATGATTAATCAGCTGTTTGGTCCTGGAATACGCCTGTTCTAAATATTTTGTTGTTGCCTTTGCTGTAACACAACCAAGTAAATAATCAGCTAATTACCAGTCCCAGATTCTACGTGAGTGTGTATGGAAAACAATAAAATGTACAGAACAGGGGTTTAGTTTGGATCAGGTTTGGAAATATCTGAATTAGTTGATCTTTACTATGGCAGACTTCTGTATAGGCTATATTAAATCAGGACTTTAGGACACGCTGACGTGGACCTTTCTTATCTGCTTGCATCTGTCAATGTGAATATAAGCTTTCATATGGAACAGAAACAGCACCTGTCCTGTTTGACAGGAGCTGTGGACTTTGCTGAATATTTTACTGGATCCTGACAGGCTGGGTCTTGTAAAACAGGCTGAGAGGATGATATGTTGGGTTAAATGAATGGTTTTAGAAGGATAAAGACGGGCCTAATGTCACAAGTATGCAGAAATGCAAGTAGTAGTTTCTCTTAAGCAGAGTGCAGAAGCAATGACATTTGTATCTTCTTAATTCTGTGCTTTTTTACTCTTTTTTTTCTTATTTTATTTTGCATAAAAATGTGAATTCACATTTGCTGCTCTACAAAGTGTCTGTGTGACGTTGTAATGCATTGTCCTTTAACATAAACACAGCATGTAAACAATATTAATGTTCAATAACTGAATTTTCCATGACTGCATTATTCATTTCTGTGGTTTTTCTTTCTTTCTCTCTAAGCTGGGACGACAGCAGTTCAGTCAGCAGTGGGATCAGCGACGCTCTAGACACAGATGAACTCAACACCAGTTCGTCTCTCAGCTCCTACGTCAACACTCCATCTGCTCCACGCAGGGACATAGAAGAGCAGGTGAGTGATGGACAAATCTGAGTAACACACCCAGTCATTCTAAAAAGCTTGACTGGTTCTTCTAGACCTAGACCTCGAACTGATATTCAAAGACCACCACCTGGTCCACATTTTATTCTGTACCTGCTCCACACACACACACACACACACACAGAAAACATACACCTGGGCTGTGAATTACAGAGGACTGAATAAAAAGCTTGATAGCTGTGAAGACAAGTGAAGACAGAATACCAAATAGAAGGGTACAAAGTGACTTCCAGCACTGCCATGCAGGAATATGGGGTTTGATTTGTGTCAAAAGCATCAAGTATCATAATTGTTAGGATGTAATTATGCTAGCTAGTTTTTTACCTGATAACTGGTGCCTAACTGGCATTCGACCAGATGTCCTCTTTTCCCAGACACGTCCTCTTTTCCCAGACACGTCCTCTTTTCCCAGACACGTCCTCTTTATATGCGTCCATCTGGTACATATAATACATGTAATACAGCAAAGGAAATAACAGAGCACAGACATCACATCATGCCGGTTCAACTGTCTAAACCAGAATGTATATGAATTGTAATAGGAAACAGACTGCTCTCGTTGTCACTTACAGTTCATACCATATAGGCTGAAAGAAAACAAAAGATTTGGACCAGTGCAAATTCTGCTCCTGAACAATTTAACTCCAATTTCAATTGCCAACTGAGGTCACTCAAAACCTCAGTAGGCAGGGTAACAGCGGATGTAATTTCTGATCACCAAAACCAAAGTACAGACTACTGTAAACAAAGACAGATTTTATTACAAGTCACTTTTTTTTGTTCATGTTTACACAGTTTTCCATTCAGCTTAGTCATTCTTCCCTATCACACAGCCTCTAAATTGGGATGGTCAAGGCTAACGTGCTTCCTCCAGAGCATGTAAAGCAAAAGTTAGAATGCAACACTATGTAATAGTACAGAACTGCTCAACACGCTCGGAGGAGAATGCTAACCAATCTACTGTTTATGCATAAGTATACATGCATATTCAAAATTACAGTAGGGCAAAATCCAGCTTTGTCTGACTGACGTCCAACAGGAAATGCACAGGCTGAGTTGTTGTTAAAAAAAATAGCACAGCAGTACAGCAGTTAGAAAATCTAAACATAATGGGCAAGTAATGAGGAAGCTGGAAAATTACTTACCAGCTGGCAAGGAGGGTCGACCAGCATGACCAGCTCGGTCTGTGTTTTGGCAGCTGTTAGCTGGTCAGATCATGCAGGCCCATTAGACCATTGCTCCACCATCTTTTCCTTTTAAGGTCATTTTTCAAGTTTCAATGCATTTTTTGATACCCAGTTCACGTTTCTGTCCTGAGTTCACCTGGAGTACATCAACTAGTCGTTTGTGTGTTGTTTGCAAATGAGTTTGCTCTTTGAGCCAACTCTTTTGGGTGAACCATGAGAGCCAACTCACGTATATGAACCTTGAACCTTCGTTAGCATGAATGGTGAGCCGTGTGTTTGACTCTCAGCTGTGTGTATAAGGCAGCATGACAGGAAGGTTAAAGATGCACTGTATGTAATCAGTTTATTGGTTGAGATGATCAATTATCAGTCTAACAATATCAGTCATAGTTAGGCCATAAAACAATCACTGGTCATAATATTGTATACTTTGTCATACGCTCTTGAAAGAAAATGCCAATGAGCCATTTATCAGTGAGCTGAGTCAAATAATCTGACTCATTGAAGAGAGCCAGAATTCCCATCACCAACATTAACAACACCTGAAGTCAAATAAACCACAAATCTGAACTCTTTGGTTTCATTCCTCTAAGGAGTCCCAATGGAATAACGTGTGGTCTCAGCTTCCATCTGTTTACTGCTGGTTTTAGTTATCTCGGATTGGTCATCAGTGGAAACTTGATTTGGGTTTAGAGACAGGATAGGCATCATAAACCTTTAACTGTTCTCAGTTTAATCTTTTAATTTAATCAGGGTCGTCTCTGTTTGTTATTACATACAGTACAAACCTGGCTTTGATCTCCTCAGGGGTGCTCTGGTGGAGGTTTGGTGGTGGTGGTGCTACTTATTTGATTAAACTTTGGTGGGCTCTTATCAGCAACTGTGTCTGGTACATGTGCTGACTTTGTTAGCATGACTCATCTGACTGGCTTACCTGCTTCCGTTATGAGGTCTAGGCAGGTCAGCATATGTGGGGCTAATTGGCTGGTGCAGTGGAGACAAGCAGAATCCATCTGTGTGTTGTTGTTGCATCAAGGGCTTGTACCACTGGTCCTGTGTTTCTACTTAAGCTTACTTATTGTGGACTGGTTTGTTAGTTAAATAGTCACAAACCAGTCCACAATAAGTAAGCTTAAGTAGAAACACAGGGCCAGTGGTACAAGTCCTTGATGCAAGGGCATTCTCAGTGTCAAATAAGGGCCATATATATATATAGCCATCACCATATAATGAAGACCAATCAGAAAGAAGACAGACACCACCATGTTTAGATTTACCTGGCATCGTGGTCTCAGATGTTGTTTCGAGTGCCAGTATACTGTATGATTTAAAACTCACACACTTGCAAACCTAAACTCGAGCCAAAAATCTTTCACCTCTCACCTCCATATTTCTCTCTCTACTCCTCTTTCACCCTTCTTCCATTTTCTTTCTTATTCTCTCTCTCTCTGTCTCTCTCTCTCTATCAGCTCCCTTGCATTCCCTCATTCCTTGCCCATGAGCCAGAGACTGAATTTATTATAAGAGTGTTGAGATAACAGTGTTTTGGATTTGGCCTGATAACAACTGGAGGCCATTAAAATTCTTTCCCTGGCAATGATGTTTTATGAGTATTTTCAGTAGCAGTTGAACAATGACCTGCTCTGAGGCAGGATGATGTAATCTTGGCCAGGTCTGAAGAAGTGCTGAGGTATAGCAGAACTGTTTATTTGACGAGCCATGTAAGGGGCCTGGGAGCTCCCGCTTTGCACCACATCATCTAAACCTGCAATGGCATTTGGTCGTGTTGATGCAAGACACAAATTAGCTGTTACTGCTAATATCCGGCTTGAAAAACCGCTCTTGTAACTCATTTCTAACATGCTGATGGAATGAATCACTTCCTCACCTCCAGCAAATAGCTTTAAGCTGTTGTTCTGTTGGCTTTAACGGATGAAAAATTTCTTTAGAATAGTTTGACTAAGGAAATCTTAATGATCTTTGGAAATTCTCATGTATTTTTTCCTGATCAGCTCCAGACAGACGCCGAGAAACGTTCTGCCATTGGATGCAGCTCCACCTGGAACGACGATCTCAGGCGCCCAGACGGCTGCTCAGACCCAGGCATTGAGATGGAGACCAGCTCAAAGTGGTGCAACCCATCTGATTTTTCAGACGAATCAGAGCGCAGTTTAACTGGGCGCAAACCGCACACCATATCTCAAACAGGTTCTTGGAGGCGCGGCATGAGCGCTCAGCTGGGCATCACCTGTCCAAGGACTAAGACTCCAACTCCAGTGAACTGCAGCCCACTGAAAATCCACAGTAATGGTATGTACAACCATTACATAAAACAATGGCTATGTCTAGCTAGCAGATGATATAGATTCTTGAGGTAATAATGAAAATAAAGCAAAATAGTAACAAGAAGCTAAAATACTTATTAAATAAATCATTTTGAGCATGTCTCAAGCATTTGTAAAAAAAAATTAATTTCTGGGAGTAGATCGGAAATTAAAGAAGATAATTTAGTGTGGAATAACAGTTAGCCTAAGATTATGCTTGATGTTTTTTTTCTTTCAGACAAGTGGTCTGTCAGTTTCAAGTTTGTTTTTTAATTAAATTGCATGCTAGGAGTAAAGAAAACAAGCCTTCATGTCAGGTATTACCTAGCAGACAAGAGCTGTCTACATTGATACCCATCTGACACTGTAATCCTTACATTGTGTAACATGTGGCAGTTGCAGCTTGCATACGATAGATTTGTCAGCATCAGTGAAGTGTGAGGTTCAGGCATGTTCCAACTCTGCTCATGCTACTGTGATCTGTTAAAGGGGAAGCACAGCTCATAGCCTGTGATGTTTATCTCCTTGCAGGCAAAACAGACGATGCCAAAGTGTCAGAGAAAAGTCGTTTCTCACCACAGATACCTACATATGAAAGCAAGAAGCTGCCCTCAAGCTCCAGCTCCCACACACCCACCAACACATTCGGCTTCAAGAAAACCTCCAGTGCAGCAACAATAACTGCCAGTGGTGCAGTACTAACAAGTGGCTCTGCCACTCTGGGGAAGATCCCTAAGTCCATAGGCTTTGGCTCATCTCGTCTAGTAGGTAAGCAAACTAGTGTCGATGACGGGTACCTTCCACCGAGTTCTCGAACCACCCTCCAATACCGGAGCCTGCCTCGGCCTAGTCGTTCCAGCAGCAGCACAGGCACTACCCGTGGTACTGGTCGCTCCATTGATGTTAGCCCCATTAGCAAAGGCACGGCCACTCTACCCAACCCAAAGAGCCGCAGCTTGGCCAGGTCCAGTGCCAACCAGACAGACCGGGAGAAGGGAGTGTTCTCGGACACAGACGGCCTAGCTTTGGGACCATTAAATAAAGCCAGTGGTGGTGCTCAATGCCTGCCAGGTAGACAGGCAGGAGGAAAGAGCTTGGATACATCATCCCCTACCTTGCGCAGGTGAGACATTTCATCCCAAATATGCTACTCATATTGAACTTGCAGTTACTAGCAATTCCAATACCTTAAAATGGCAATGGATCTTAAGCACTGGTTATCACGAAAATAATTGGCACTAATTGTGTTGCTTATCTGCAGTTACATAATATCAAAATCCAATTCTGAAGACAAAGGCATTTCTCTTGATTCAACTGCTATGACTTGATGAGCCTATAAGGTGTAAACACTGGCACATAATAAACTGTGAGATGGTGGGATCTCTACATTCTTAGAAAAATGGGTTCCTCAAGGTTTCATTGGATAGTTAGGGTTCCCAGCTTCCTAAACAGAGTCTATTTGGAACACTCCCTGAAAGGAAAACACTCTGTTGTAGGGTTCTGTTAGAAACAGAGTGATAAACCAAAGAAGCCTTATATTTAACCTTTAGTGATTTGACATCACCTTTAATAAGTCACCACTACTTTACCCTACTAGACTTTTACTGTCAGTTTGAATGAAAGACAGATCATACCACCAACTGTAGTATTCAAAGGCCATAAAAAGCATTGACCAACTCAAATGAACTAGTAGGGTAGAAACTTTTAGGGTGCTTTCACATATGCAGTGTTTAGTCACTTTGAATCGAACCCTAGGGTGCTTTTTCTTTGGTGCAGTTCTTTAGACAGGTCACACAGCAGTCACACTCAGGTATAGACCAAAATCTGAGCAAGGTGGTCTCAATCCACTTCCAGTCAAACACTAGCATGGTAGATACAAACTAAACTGCTAAACTGAGCTGTGAGGCACAAACTGAACCAAAGGAGAGAGCTGATGTGCCATCTGTTGTGGAGATTTGGTCCAAAGAACGAAACGTGAAAATAAATGGTGGTACACAAAATGTTTTAACCTAGATATTTATATAATTATCTAGCAACTTATTGAGCACTAGCTCTAGGTTCTTTGTGCGTAGGTGATTTTTATGGTAGCTACAAGCATTTGGCAAAGGTTTGTTTACCCTTTTCCATTTCTTTATATCTGACCAATGAATGGAAGTGTTATGTATGTGCATTTTCAGCTCTACATGCCCCTCAGCATGTTTTTATTTTATTTTTTGGGGGGTTGTTTAACTATGTGCAATGAGCCAACAAACCAAACCAAATCAGAAACAAACCAAAAGTAGCAAAGTTGGCTCTGATTTGGATTCTAGACTAATAGGTGTGAAAGCGCCTGTAGAGAACTTTCAACATCCTTTGACTCATTTGGATTTTTTTGTCTGCTTAGGTTGGCGTGTGTTTAGTCAGCAGTGGAAGGGGGTAGGATAGAAGCTGAGAGTTGGAGTCCAGTATTTGCTTAAGCTTTGACTGATTACTTTGTGTATCAGCGGTGACCCAGACCTAAGATAGGCTGATATTATCGACCAGATGACTCATGAAGTAATGAGAAAAGTGGTCACTTTTTAACTTATCTGGCCATGTTGTCTTTCTTGTTTTATGTTTTACTTTGAAATGAAATGGCCTTGTGTACGGTCATGAGCAGCCTGCATATAAAGAGCCAGAGAGACCTCTGGACAGTGTGTATTCCCTGGAATACCACTGTACTATACCTTAAACAATTGTACTTTTACTAGTTTAAGTTCTGGTGATGCTGAATTTGAATGCTTATTGGTTCAGTTTCAATTCTAATATTAGGACATTCACTTAGCTGTCATATCTCAATATTTCTTCCATTCTTCCTCATCTTCATCTTGATCACAAGACTCTTTGGGAGTAAACCAGGCACCAAGCCGACCCCCGTCACCACCTCTGAGAACATGAAGAACTCCACCATAATCTCCAACCCACACACAACTTCCATCCAGACCTGCACGCTTGAGGCACCACCAGTCAGTAGCGGAAGCACACGTGGTCTCCTGCATGGGGAAAATCTACCAATTATGCAGAGCTCAACAAGCAATGACAGCATGAAGGCGCCTCTGGGCAAAGAGGAGACGCTTATGACATGCCCTGACCGCACTAGCACCATCCGGACTGGCCAATCGGACAGGTGAGACAGGATCCATAGATTTGAAATGTGTGTTGAAGGTACTTACATAACCAAAAAAAATCAGCAGCCCTCTACCACATCCATCAAGGATACTGGATAAGCACAGCACAGTGTGCAGTGTAGGGATGTAACACAGTGGCACTATATGTATCTTTATCTGTTTACTCCTCTAAATATCCATATATATATATGATCCATATATATATGACTGACCAGGCAGTTACTAAGGAAGAATGGATTTAAGCTCTAAACGCATGGCATGTTAATGAATGTGGTCATATTTGACCTCTTGCTTGAAAGTAAAAAAAAAACCTTCTGATACCGAGGTTTTTTTGTTTCATCTTGTAGGATCCCAGTCCCAGTGAACATGTTTAGTCTCTACCAGATACCTTTTGAACCTATTTGCCAAAAAAAAAACAGTAGGGTGCCTTGTATTCATATCTATATTTGTATCTGTTTAGAACAAATGATCTGTTCATTCTGAATAATTAATGTATATTCAGTTACATCCTTAGTACAGAGTATGTGTCACGATCCGACCATAGCACTATTATTGGCTGGAGGTTTCGTGTTGGTGGTCTGTTTCTCAACCCAGCAGTGACACTGAGGTGTTTAAAATCTGATCCACTCATACCAGCAGCACACACACTTCCATATCATTTCTCACTGCCATACTGAGAATAGTCCACCACCCACATAATATTTGCTTAGCGGTGGTCCTGTGGTGGTTCCTTTCCACTGATGGACAGGGTGCACCTATATGTAGTGGTACCTGAAAGACAGGAATGCTTATCTTATATGTCTTAGCCCTCATGGTTATTTGCACTGTGCACTTTTAATTTTTGTTTCTCATAAGTCATGTAATGGACCCCTATGACATATTATCTTTTTTGCTTTTCATGTAAAAATCTTTTATCTGTCTTTGTTTGGTCTTGCTGTACATGTGGTTTTGCCGAACATGATGCTGCATATTCCACACTAATGATCCTTTCAGGTGTTGGTGCAGTGGAAAAACAACTTATATCAGCTTATGATCTTTCATCCTCTTTTCCTTATTTTTTTTTTAATCTTAATCTGTCTGTTTTTTTCTTTATCTGACGTTCTTTACTTCCTTGTTGTGTCTACCCTTACCCCATGCACCCGATAGCCCTTTGTCTTCTCCTGCTGTTAGCCCTAAATTCAGTTGTAACACCTTGCCACAGGTAAAAGTGTGTGTGGTCACACTGGCTTGCTGCTCTAAAGGTTGCTTGAATTTTATGTGTATACTAAAATTTGTGTGACCTAAATGTCTGGCTTTCTTGTTTATGAAGCAAACAGAAATATGTGTTGTAGAACTGTGTACATGTCTTGCATAATCTGTGATGAATTTACTGGTTGCACATTTGCACTATTTGTCCATATAGTACACAGTAATAGAAGGGATTTATTTATAATTGCACTATCCATTGCACCCAGATGAGGATGGGTTTCCTTTTGAGTCTGGTTCCTCTCAAGGTTTCTTCCTCATGTTGTCTCAGGGAGTTTTTCCTTGCCACCATCGCCTCTGGCTTGCTCATTAGGGATAAATTCACATATTTACAATATATTTTTTGAATCCATTTATTTCTGTAAAGCTGCTTATTCATACTGTGGAAGTTGTGTCCCTGTCCTGAAGCTACTGTTTGCATTTTTTGTTTCAGAGTATTTGAATATATGTATGTGAGACAGAGAGAGTTCTCTGTACTTAACCCGGCCAATCAGTGTGCTTTTTCATTAGGTATGCTCACCTGCCACATGGGCGGGGCACAGAAGACTCACGTGATTGGCTGAACTGTCATCCCAACAGTGGAATTCAGGATTCACCAGGCTCCTCCCCCTTTTCACCTGCCTCCACCCTCAGCTCACCTTCAGCAACACGCTTCAACTTCACCACCATTGGTACACTAAATTTACACTCACAAACAAAAAAATTTGAGAAATTTAATACTAATATTACTATATTATTAAAACATTTTTATATACCACCAAACATTTTTCAGTGTGCATATATACCAGATTAAAATACAAGTGGAGAAAGTGATTAAAGGAGCAGGTTGTTATTTTTGTTCTCTGTTGCCTGCCAGGTGAACTAAAGTTTAAGCAATAAAAACATTTAACAAGCCTGTCCAAGTGACCCTACTCTCCCTGTTATAACTATGTATGACTCGTGAGTTGCCTTTACGGGGTTGAACGGTTGTTCTGGCTGGATACCAAGCTCATTTAAGGGCAAAAAATGTAAATGAAAGCCTGAAACAAAAAGCAAAACAATCAATTGCAAGAATGCTTTTAAGTTTTTTGACCAGATTTCCATTTGATAAACCGAAGGGTCTAGCAAGAACTGCGGTACTGTGTAAAAGTCAGAGACCACCCTTTTGTTTTTAATCAAATAGTCGTTGTTAATGATTTGGTGGCAAACAAAAATGATGGGAAAATGTACAGTACAATTCCACTTTCACTCAAACAGCCAGCCATGCACTTTGTACTTGTTTAAGCAGATCAATATTAAAAAAGAAAAAAAATATTTACAGATATATATATATATATTAATGATACTATATTAATGAAGAAACTACGTTAACTTAACTTTAAGTCACATTATTCCAATAACCATAACCGAAACTTTGAATGAGATGTAGTCTTCAAAGTACTCAAGACATTTGGGATGTTTATGCTGGAAGGAAAAATCTAGACGGTCCAGTTGTCAACAGACTGGACTGAGAATGTCTTTGCATGAGCTCTGACCTCGATGATCATCCTGCCCTTTCAGGCAGTCCCACCATGGCTGCGCAGATAAACCTGGCAACCCCGCGGCCCACTGGCAACTCTGCCAATCAGGACGGGCCACAAGAGCAGCACGGTGACTCTCGTCTACGCAATGCCACACTCACTCTGGTGGAGAAAAACCGCACCATGAGCAGCTCCGGATGTTTCCGTGACGCGCTGGAGGAAGGTCAGACCTCTGCCTTTAGTCTACATAATTAATTTCTAAAGACACTTCTTTATCTGTAGTCAAAAAGAACACATTCAGTAAAAACTAAAAGGAATTTTCCAGCTGTTTTGAGCTAATCTACCACATCTGCAGGATATGTGTGATTAGAATTTCACTTATAATGA
>CM074951.1:22535818-22556597 GCA_037577455.1 Pangasius macronema | reverse complement strand
AAAGGAATTTTCCAGCTGTTTTGAGCTAATCTACCACATCTGCAGGATATGTGTGATTAGAATTTCACTTATAATGATATAATAGTAATTTCGCATATAATAAAGGTCTAAGAGCAGTTGTCGATCTCCATCTATACATATTTTTTTGTAATACGTCTCCACAAATTTACATTTACCTTGATATTTGTAAATGAAGCTTTAAATCTATAAAATTCATTTGTGGCAATAATTTGTGCTTGTAAATTAGCAACATAGTTATGAAAGTATGAACAGCGAAGCTCAATCTCAGAGTGAAAATTTAAAAAGAAAGATTAATAACTATTGTTAAATGGAGCAAAGGTTTGGACATAAATGTATGGCTAAACAAGATGACCTGTGCTCTAAACCTCAGGTTATTTGTAGTTGTGTTAATGTTTGCTAAAAGTGCATCAGTGTGTGCCAGCATAAACTCAGCTATGATGAAATGGATGCAATGATTTATCACAATCAGATCAAACTGATGAGATAACTGTATATCAAGAGAAAACAATGAATTCCTAAGGACCACTAATGATGGTGGCCTATTTTTATTGGCTCATCATATAGTTAACAAAAAACTGAATGTTTAATGTTGTATTAAATGCGATGGTAGTATTTCTGATTGCACAGCACAGACCTGATTGTAATGGTTGTTTACATTGAGTCTGTGCCCATGGATTAGCAAACTCAGAGAGGCTTTGTCCCTGCATTCTGTTTACTAATGTGACCTGTCATAAATCATAAACTGAGGATTAGGAATATTTAGGAATTACATTTGAAATCCTCTAAGAAATCCTGTCAAATTAGCTCATTTTAGCTAACTATTATGCTAGAGAAATCTTTTCAAGTTAGCTCATGTTAGCTATCTGGCATTATTAGCATTGAAGTCTATGAATATGTATGAATATGAATTAAATACGTTCATAAATTCTGTCAGGTTTCCCCTTTTAACTGCCTGGCTAGCTGTAACAAAGAATAGTACAAATATTTCTGAATATGACCTACAAAATTAATACCAGGTTAGTTCATGTTAGCTAGCTAGCTGGCAATAGCAGTGAGCTTATGTTAGCTACTGTTAGGAGCAACTGTTATGAACATTTACAAATATAACTTTAAATTCCTCTTACAAATCCTAACATTAGATTTCTGGCTAACCCTAGCTGTGACTATTATGAAGACTTGTGATGATGATTTAAAAATCCTCTCAGAAATCCAGTGAGATTAGCTAATGATAGGTGTCTGGCAGGATTAGCAGTGAAGTCTGTGAATATGATTTATGTACTGTCAGAAATCCTGTCAGTTCAGCTCATATTAGCTGCCTGGCAGTAACAGTAAGCTCATGCTACAGTGAAGCATTTAAAACATTTATAAATATGACTTTCTCAGAAATCCTCACATTAGCTAGCTAGTGAGGATTATGAAGCCTCTTACAGTCCTTCCTAGTTACCTCAAATTAGTTGTCTGGTAGCATTAGCAGTAACGTTTATGAACATGTATAAGAATGGCTTGAAAATCCGTTAAGAAATTCTGTCAGGTTAGCTGACTGTAAGTTAGCTAATATTAGCAGTGAGGTTTTAGAACAGACGCCGTTGCGTGATTCACTCCTCCGTGACCGAGGGGCTGATGGCAGGTTTGAGGTTTCATTAGGTTGTGCAGATGGATTAGCTCCTTTCCAGCTATTCACCTCTCTGTAATTTTCTCTAATGGTTGAACAAATCCCGTAACTCGACTACACTGAACTACACACTCACTATAATCCCTACTGATTTTTACTGATTGGACGACTCGACTTGGCCTACACACAGCCTGATAATAAACAGATCTGATTTCAGTTCGCTATTTTCTCATAGGTTTTAGTTCACTTTCTTATTTCAGAAATTTCAGTCCTTATGCCAGGACTACAACCTTATCCTCATGTGTTTAGTTACTCTCAATGAAACAAATGCCAGGTTTTAAAAAAAATCAAGAGTTTGTGAAGTTTAAAGTTGTATCGTGGCTCTGCAGTCTCCTGTCGCTGTGTCTCACCGTACTGAATGAGCTCTTTTGTTCTCTCCTTTTTATTAAAAGGTTTATCGGCTTGTTAATCTGTGTGGCCTTCTCTGAAGAGGGGATTTATAAACCCTGTTATTCCAGTCATCGGTCGATGATGTCATTTGGTCTGCTTAGCAGGTTAATTGGGAAGTTTCTTTTAAAGGGCCATATGACATCCATTTTCGCAATGATGTAAAGACCCCCACCACCACCACCACCCCCCACCTACACAATACTGTCTAGATCATTAGTAAGATGGAATTTTAATGCACTATCATTTTCCAACCAGCAGCTGACTAAGCACTGACGTATATCATCACGCGTCAGCATGTGGTAGCCTCTCTTTACGCTCACTCATGCATATTGAATTTGCCATGAGATGAATGTTATCAGGCATTTGGTCTTGATTCTTTCACTTCATTTACATTCGCTCTCTTTGTCTTCCAGTGCATGGCTCTTCTCTGTCTCTGGTGTCCAACACGTCTTCTGTCTACTCCACGGTGAGTCACGCTCGGGACAGACACTCCTGTAATTTCTGTCAGAACATGTCCTAGATAAATGGTAATGGATGTCGTTGTAGATAATGAGTACATTTTGTACAGTTGATAACAGAACATATTTTTAGTAATCTATTATTTGGAAGAAACGGTGAGAAACAGTGAGAAACATGGGGTTATATGTGTTTGGATTTTGGGTTTAAAAACAGCTAGTGTCGGCTAATGTTCATTTTAAAGAAGCCTGACTACAAGGCGTTTCAAGGAGTTTGGTGTCCAAATGGTGCGTCATTAGTTTTCCACAAGAGCTACAAGACAGTTATTTGTAAAATGTACTGGAAGCGTATGACCACCAATTAGCATCATGTAACCAGCATACTGAAATTATCACCTGTTTGGTGAAGTGAAAGTGCCTATGTGCTGCCCAGTCCTGTGTTTTGGTTGCCTGGAAACCTAAATGATTAGGTTTAAAAATGGTAGCTAATGTAACATAATACAGTATGGTGAGCTAGTTAGCTAATTAAGTATATTAATTCATAGGCAAACAAATATATAAATTCTTGTACAGGCCACAACTGTGCTATAGCCAGTATCTTTTCCCAAGTGTCTGAGGTAGCAAGTCATGTTTATCTACTTGTCAAAAAGTCAGTAAGTCTTTACATTGCACATAAAAGACATTCAAGTCTAAGGTTGTATAGCATCTGTGCAAGCTAATTAGTCTGAATGGTAAAAGTGGCAGAAACGAGTATTGTATGCTATTGGTGCGTCGCATCACCGTGAAATGCATTCCACATA
The DNA here is from genome assembly GCA_037577455.1 of Pangasius macronema. Taxonomy (NCBI): domain Eukaryota; kingdom Metazoa; phylum Chordata; class Actinopteri; order Siluriformes; family Pangasiidae; genus Pangasius; species Pangasius macronema. The sequence continues at coordinate 22,553,259 of CM074951.1, read as the reverse complement.
AACACTTTGGTTTTGCAAACATCAATAGCTCTGGTTGTTGAACGAGAGAAGAAAAAAATACTGGTATCTGTTAGCCTACAGCCCCTGCTTATCCACCAGGCAACTTTAAATAAAAAATGAATAGCATAGATGTGTCATTTACGTCCAATTATTGTGCTGATTTGTCCATGCAAGCACTGTTTATGTATAAACCATTTTCGAAAATATTATAGTATACCTGCTTTTATAATCTTTAATATATATATACAGTTAGATCCGGAAGTATTTGGACAATCACAGATTTTTTGTGATTTTGCCTTTATACACCACTGCAATGGATTTGATCAAGATGTGATCAGAGTGTAGACTTTCAGCTTTCTTATACGAGGTTCCACAAAAATATGGCATTTACCATTTAGGAATTACAGCCATTTTAAGCAAAGTGCCTCCATTTTCAGGGGCTCAGAGGTATTTGGACAAAGTGACATAATTGTAAATATAACCATAAGTTTAATACTTGGATGAGAATCCTTTGCACTCAATGACTGCCTGGTTTTTATTTATATATCTATATATTTATACAAAGCAGTGCATCACAGATTCCCAAACCACCCAGGCACGTCTGTTTGAGACTCTTTTATCAGTACATTAGCCTTGTAGCCACAGTGTAAAACTAATGAACCAGAATTTGTACCCAAACATTACCTTACATTATCTCCTTCATTTAGGATAAGTGAAAAATTGGTTTAAATCGATAAATTGAACCTATCCCTAAATGACTCTTCATAGGGTTCAGTCTTATAGGGTTAAACGTAACAGAATATTACTGCTCATAGTGTAATAAAAGCAATGTTTGTTTGTACATGTCTCCAGGGTGAAATTGAATACAGTTAATTTTTCGTTAAGCCTACGTGATGAGATCATATAATAAAGAGTTATTCTACGATTTCATTAAGTAGGCCCAGTGGGCAGAAATTCAACTCTATAAATAATCCGTGTCTCACTTCTCTTTCTCCTCAAGCCTGAAGAAAAGTCTCAGTCAGAGGTGAGATCCTTTTTATCATTATTATTATTGTTTATTTAATTACTGCTGTTAAACATTAGAACATGAAGAGCATTAGAACACTGTTAGTGCTTTCCTGAGTGTTAGTGTCATACTCACTTTCTTGTAGCTGTGTGACTCTTTAATATCTCCCTGTTTATCATTTCTATATTAACACTAGCTGACAGAAACTATGTGTTTCCTTGATTTGTGTACACAGTTGAAGTTATTTAAGCCTGAGCCAGCACGAGCCTCTACTCCTGACCCTATTATAAGCACAACAGCAAAGAGACCATTAGCAGCAAGACTGAGGCCATAGTAGTTTTTATAGCAGATTAAGAATATATTTGTAGATCAAATTGAATTAATAATACCAATATAGTAATAGACATTAGTGCTCAGAAGCTGTTGATTAATTTCTTTATAGCACAGGGTGGTTGAATTCTCAAATCTGATTGGTTAGAAAGTGTGGATTATTTTTGTGAAACAGCTCAGGCAATAGTTCCAGCTGTATCATGAACGACAGATATATTATTATTATTAAAATTATTAATTATTTTATATTAGATTAGGTTAGGTTAGATTAGGTTATATTATTAATGTGCTCGGGGACTTGTATGGCAGATGCTCCACATAATCTAAGGCTAATAATTAAGAGAGAGAGAGAGAGAGAGAGAGAGAGAGAGGGAATGACTGTGTATCGCAGCGGTTGTCTCTCGGAAGTTCCATAGCATTAAATCTAGCAATAAACCATTAGTAAACATTGTAATTATTGGCAAATAATTGGCGAATAAGAAGCTCCAGCTGTCATACGAAAGTAATGCACTTCAGGGAGGTTGCGGCACTCTGCTGCGTGTTGTCCCATATCACACCCACTCAGTCTGCATTATTTCCACATAAGAGTAGCAGAAAAATTAGACGCAGAAAAACACCAGAAAAAAAATAGATACTTGTTTTGTGGACATTACTCAACATTGAATGTAGCTAAAAATGGATAAAAGTACATCATGTTGTTCTTTAATAAATAAAAAATTATAATCTTCAGAAAATTGCCATGTCAAAAGAAGAATCAAACACTATGTGACTTGCTTTTACAGGAAAATAATCAACTTAGGGTGGCTACAGTAACTCCGCTTCATGTCAGGCTGCATCACACCACCCCGTCGTTGATTATTTTCCTATAACAGCACACCACCATGTTTTACTCCATACATATCAAACATTTTGGTCCAGCTGCAGATAATATATATTTCTGCCCATTTTTTCTCTATATATTTAAGCATAGACAAGTAATATTTCTTCTAAAATATTTAATTAATTTTATTCATTAATAGCTCATCTCAGAGGCTTTTATTACAGAAACATGGCAGAATTTGTATTTTTTTTAATAAATTCATTATGGCTCAAGTGCGCCAAGAGTGTGATTGATGATTTGGATGATTCACAGTCTTGATCACACAAAAATGCTTAAGCTTTGGGTTACCTTTGAACAGGACTGGAAACACTGTAGTATGCTATTTATATGTGACTCATTGTTCTTTTTTTTGTTGTTTGTTCAGATCCGAAAACTCAGGAGAGAGCTGGAGGCGTCTCAGGAGAAAGTGTCAACACTCACCACACAGCTAAGTGCCAACGTGAGTACACACACTGCCATGCATGTATAAGAGTTTGCTGAAATCTCCTAAAACTGCATCGTTATCCGATAATACACTATGAATTTTGCTTCTATAGTACACAGTGACATAACAGGCTCATATCCAATCAAGTACATATGCTCCACAGTGTTAATTTGACAGTGTGTCACCACTGGTGTTTTTTTTTTTCTTTAAATAAATAAATTTAAATAATTTTTTTTAAATAAAAAAGACAAGTGGCTCTGTTTGTATGAACAAGCAGGCATAATTTGTCTGGGTGTAAGCTAATTATTCCTTTTGTTATTCAGAAATAAACAAACCTCCACTGCCATTGGTGAAAAAAAGCAACTGGAGTGTGCCTTTTAAAATCCGCTGGACCGCACTTGAAGAAAATTTGGCTTTGGTTTTTGTTTTACTTGTTTGTTTCCTCTCATTTCTTACAACCCGGTGTTGTAAATGTTGAAATGCCTCTTATCACCCAGGGCGAGAAGAGGAAACACACACAATGTACTCAGTGTTACTTGTTGGCCTCGTCTCCTGGCAGTGTGGAGAGCTGTATGGGTTTGCTTTAGGTCGTCTGAAGCATGACACACACACACACAAGCGTGCCTAAACACAACACACCTCTCAGTAGTGTGTGATAGGATTGTTGGTGTGTGAGTGTGTACGTGTGCTTGTTTGAGATGAAGGCATGGCTGTTTCCCAAGTACATTTTACCCATAATTATGCAGCCCTTCTAGCATTTATTTATTTCTGAGCTTTTTAAACTTGTATATCAGAATGCATTTGTGAGTTTTAGTTCTGTTTCTACAGTGGACAAACCATAAATTTAGTCCCCAGCCCAGTGGGCAAGTAGAAACTCCAGTGTGCTGCCTAGTCCAATGTGTTGGTCACCTCAGAAGTGACTAGCATAATGTAATAATGTATGATGATGCTAGTTAAGTGCCTTAATACAGACTAATGGGAACAAATGAGTATATGAATTCTCAGGCGATGACTCAGCGTAATAATAATCCTTATTATTCTCCTATCTATTATTTTCTGATGAAGTTTCTAAAGTAGCATAGTACGTTTGAGACCTTGAGAAAAAAAACTCAGCACGTAGTTGGCGAACATCTTGGCTTTAAGCTGTGGTGTTCTGTTCTTGCATCCCAAGTAAAAATGATATTTGTATCTGGTTAGCTTCTTTATTTTCTCTTGTTATATTAAATGCTGAGTTGATTTGCTTGTTGCAGATGATCGCTTTGAAATGAATCTGTCTTCCATGCATGTTAATTAATCCACCTTGTAAAAACTGTTCTAACGATAATCAGATTGCGCTTCGGGCAATGTGAGTAGTGTAGCAAGTGGTGGTGTGTTGATACCAATGACTGTATACAGTATATATATTGGGGGCAGTCGTGGCCTAATGGTCTAAGAGTTGGACTTGTAACCCGAAGGTGAACCTGAAGGTNACTTGGATGGGTTAAATGCAGAGCACAAATTCCGAGTATGGGTCACCACACTTGGCCACAAAGTCAAAGTCACTTCAGTCACTATATGGGTGGACAACATGGCGCCATTTATTTTGGGAGTATTGGTGGAGATATTGAGGTACACAAGTTGTGGAGATGTAAGTTTGTCTTAAAATGTAAGTTTGGCTTCTTTTCCATTCACTTACATTGGAATGGTTGGGGTTAAAAATTGAACTCCAGCCAGCCACTAGAGGACGTCAGTGACATTTTGGCTTCACTCTTCCATCCCTGATACGACGTCCACCCATATATACGGTCATTGGCCATTACACATTATATTTAAACATGCATACTGAATAAAAATGTTGTCTCGCAGAAGTCAGTAAGGGTTGGGTTTCTTTTCTTTTTCTGGTTGTTGAAGCTACTTAGAGGAAACTCTGAATGAAAACCTGTTTTTCCCAGGCGCCCGAGCTACTGATGACCCTGTACAGTCATGCTGTTTGTGATTATGTATTGGCAAATATAATCCAACTGTGTATTGTTCATTGAATGAATGAGGTTCAAACTGTTTGAGGAACCGTGCAGTGGTTAGCGTGAGGCTTTTGGCTGGATCTGCTTTGTGGTTTGTATTTGTTTTTCTAAGTGAGTAGCGACAGTTCGAGAAGAGTTTGAGGTGCGTATGAAGGGCAGAAGACAGGACCGTGTTGTTAACATCGTCTGCTGCAATGATTATGAAGACATCTAAGATTAATGTTTATGACGCAGCTCGGTTTCGAGAATTGATATAAGCATTTTCAGGAGATAAAGGAATGATGGCGCGCTTGATTCCAGATATTATCATTGATTTTGCAGTTTATTAAAAAAAAAAAAAAAAAAAGATAAAATCCTACAATTGCACAGTGGATGTGTCCTGCAACAAGACCACAATCCAAAATATTCTAAAAAATATTATCCAAATATCCAAAAAATTTCTAAATATTTGGAATATTTTAAAAATATTCTAAATATTTTAGTACATATTTTTACTAATTATTTGTTAACGTATAATATTTGACCATTTTTGTGGCTTGTATGAAGTAATTAACATTTGTGGAAACCGACAAGGGTGTGCAAACTTTTGCATTCATCAGTACTTGAGCTGAGATCTGGAGGAAGAATTTGTCCTTGTAAGAGAAGAACATTCTGGAGCTTTCTATAAAGCTTTTTTGCCTACTTTTTGGGTTTTTTTTCCAAAAAACAGTGTGTGTCTATGAAGCAGAATCTCTCAACACTGGACTATCTGCATGTTGGAGCTCATAACAGCAAGAAATACACACAAGATAGTTATAAAATTCCTGTTTATTATCTATGAACCACTTTAAGAACAGAATAAAGGCACAAACCTGGCACAACCTCTGCCGGTGAACTGTCCTGCACCACTTTAAGTGGACAAAAATGCTGTAATTTTGCTGACAGCTTAAGGCTGTTCATTACAGGACAAAATGTTCCATGCGGGAAGACGACTGAGTGTGTGCTGGTACTTGCTCAGGCAGGTAAGAAAAGGTTATCATTTCCCAGCATGCTCCTGTGGCCAAACAAGCCAACTCTGTTTGGACAGACAGGGATGAGTTGTTGTTGTTGTTGTTGTTGTTGTTGTTATGTTGTTCCAAAAGTGTGATGGATATGATAATGGACCAGTATTGGGTTCGATGAAAACAATAATGTGTGTGTGTGTGTGTGTGTGTGTGTGTGTGTGTGTGTGTGTGTGTGTGTGTGTGTGTGTGTGTGTGTNAACATGACAATCAGATTGCAGAGCCTAACCACGACAGCAGAACAGAAGGTAACTGCGTTTTAACAGTTATTAATACCCCAGCACTGCTGAATTCTCAATTCTGCGATGTAGTAGTTAGTATTTTGTGGAAGGAGTCTCCAGTGTCAGAGCTTTGTAACTGAGGTAAAACTATAATGGGAAAAAATTTTCCATAATGGGAAAGTTTTCCGGACAAAGTTTGCAGGACTTTGCGCTTTGAGGTTCCTCAGTAGCATGGCAAGGTGTGTAAAATGTTTATAGCTGCTATAACGTAAATGATAACATGAACTATCATGTTTTATGAGTGTTAACAACATTATGATGTGTCAAACCACCCTGTTGGTGATTATTTTCCTATAGAATCATACCCTGGAGTGTGTTTTTTATTATACATATCCATATGCATGTGTATGTGTGTAACAGTATATGTAGTGCTCACTGATAAAGCCCGAGTTAAGCACCATGTGTGTGTGTGTGTGTGTGTGTGTGTGTAGGACACAGAGCTGAACGAAATGAAGAAGACCATCGAGCTGTTGAAGAAGCAGAACACAGTCGCTCAGGCTGCCATCATCGGAGTCATTAACACACCAGAGACCCCGAACAAAGGTTTAATGCGATGTCGTAACAGTTCCGATTATTTAAAGAAGCATTTCTTCTTTTTGTTTAAAGAAATGATCTCTCTGTATCTCTCTGTAGACTCGTCCAGCGGTTCTCCTCTGTCAGCAGCAGCAGCAGATCTGCAGATCCAGCGCCAGCCCTCCTCTGACAGTGTGTCGAGCCTCACCAGTCACTCCAGCCTGGAGCTCGACGCCAACAGCAAGAAGAAGAGGAAGAACTGGGTGAGCCTTCATCACTCCTCCTGGCCCGCAGCCACCATTCAGTGCATCTTGGTGGTTTCTATAATGCACATAAACACACATGCAACTACTGCGTAACTACAGAGGATGTCTGTGCTGTACAGATGGATCACAGTGTGTGTACATGTTGTGACTTGTGTACATGCTGTGACTTACGCAAGTCTAGATTGACTGAGTAATTACGCTTGTATGAACCTCTGCCACACTTTTCTGTGGACGGTTGTTTGTCTATAGAAGTTACACTGTTTAAAGTTGATAAAATATTACACACATCCTGATGCAACTAGAAAAACAGTAGTTTATACAAATATAATTATAATCCCTGTGTTACACATGTATTAGCATAAGCTGTAGTTACTGTCCATGCATCCTGTGGTTACATTTTATTATATTTGGGGGCAGTCGTGGCCTAATGGTCTGAGAGTCGGACTTGTAACCTGAAGGTGAACCTGAAGGTCGTGGGTTTGANNNGGATGGGTTAAATGCAGAGCACAAATTCCGAGTATGGGTCACTGTACTTGGCCACAAAGTCACTTCCACTTCCACTTAATATTTATTACACAGGTATTAGAAAGACTCTATAACGTCTAAATATGTTCTCCTAACTCAGCTGTTTTGCAGTTTCATGCATCAGCAGCTCTGAAAAACACCCACAATGCATTCTTCCGTTATAACACCATCGTAAGCTAAACGTGGTATATTGAACCTTTCTCCTTTTCTCTGTGCTTACCTCTCATCGGATAGGTTTGTGAGGTAAGTTTTTGCATCTGGCACATGGCACTGAGATGTAGATCATGATTGATTAGTCACCGTTGAGCTGTTTGTAAGTCTGACAAGTTTGGGCAGTTTTATGAAACACACACGAGTCTGCCTTTTATGTTTGCGATTACTTGCGACCTTTGAAACCAGTTTTTATGCAACGGGAAGAAATTTACAGGATGTTGCAATAATAACGTGCTCAAAGAGCCAACACTGTGCAGCACAATAAATCGATCAGTATTAAGAGTTATTAATTACACTCATTTAGGAAGAACAGTTATTTTTAACTCTTATGTTTGGGAATATTAGTTTGAGTTACAGAAACTCGGTTCCTCCTGAACACCAGTGCACCTTTAGAATGAGCCGTATTTTCTCTCCTTCAGCTAAGGAGCTCCTTCAAACAGGCATTCGGCAAGAAAAAGGCACCAAAGTCGGCCTCGTCTCATTCCGACGTTGAGGAGATGGATGAGTCCTCTGTGCCCTCATCACCCAGACTAGCGTATAGCTGCCACTCTCCTGGGACATCACTGATCCGACACTCACACTCCAACTCACTGTAAGACTTCATCCTCACACACCTGAGCTTTTCAACCTTCAGGAACAACTGTGCATGATCACAATCACTTTAAGTGTATAACTAGTGCCCCCTAGTGCCCCCTAGTGCTCCACAACGTGTTGTATAGTGCTCCACTATAGTGCTTTAGTGTTATCGTGGTTCAGTAGCATGAAACTGAATGGGATTTAACTATAATGTCATTCATCATCAGTGTAATTTCCACCAGGGTCGATAAGTCTGAGGAACCCTAATATCAGCCAGGAACTGAGAACTGCTCTGTAATATGCACAGATGAACTAATTAAATGTCACAAAATAGCAGCCTGGTCATCAGGGGTGATATAAAAATATATTATCATCACAAAACTATATAACGCCAGCTAAAGTCTGTATACGTTTATATAATGTTGGTGGTCCTTAATGCTCAGCGTTGTGTTGCGCATGCGTACATGTGTGTGTGTGTGTGTGTGTGTGTGTGTGTGTGTAGCCCTCTCCTTTCATCGCTCTCCATTTATGGAAATGGTTGGGGCTATAACAGTGCTCCCATCAGGACCAGCTCTCTGGCACGGTAACAGAGAATAAAACAAACAAAAAAAATTAATTAAAACTTAATCACAACTTGATCAAAATCTGTTGTTCATAAATCACGTGAGCTGCTACAGTACAGTGCCACATCATGATGACACACTTCGCTGCAAGCTTGCGTAATAAAGCACTAGGATATGCCTCCTGTTTTGGTGTGATCACATGACCTTACTACGACACTGCTCAATGTCCAGAAGTGAGCACATTCTAGAGCCGGGTCCAAAATTCTGAGTCTATATATATATATATATATATATGTATATATATGTGTGTGTGTGTGTGTGTGTGTGTGTGTGTGTGTGTGTGTGTGTGTTATAAACATTATCTTCCTCAGCCCCTACAGTTCAGTGAGANATATATGTGTGTGTGTGTGTGTGTGTGTGTGTGTGTGTGTGTGTGTGTGTGTGTGTGTGTGTGTGTGTGTGTGTAAATTATGGAATTTTGGACCCTACTGTGTTTTAAAACCTGCTTAATGTGAAACAGTCTAATTATTGAACGTTCAACTGACCTACTAATACACGTTAAGTGTTGATGATTTGCATAATTATATGCACTAATTATGTGCCGTTAATTGATTAACTAACTGTAGTATGTGTAACGTCTTGTGCTATGAGAACCTGCTACACGGCTGCTGTATTGTTTGTGTGTGTTTGTATTTGTCCGTGATGTATCTTTGGTGTTGTATGTGTGTATCCGTGTCTGTATGCGTGTGATCCAGGATCTCGGAGTGTACAGACTGCGAGACGGAGACAGTCATGCAGTTGCGCAGTGAGCTGCGTGATAAGGAGATGAAGTTGACTGATATCAGACTGGAGGCTCTAAGCTCCGCCCATCAGCTCGACCAGCTTCGAGAGTCCATGAACCGCATGCAGGTTAATTAACTTCCTTATTAACTTCAAGAGCGGAACGAACATGGGGGGAAAGACTATGACGTCATACATGGTAGCATCAGCAAATTGCTGTAGTATGAGAGGAATAAACCACTTCAGAAGGTGTCACATTTTCCCATGTCACACCACCCTGTCATTGCTTATTTTCCCATGACAGCATGCCCCCAAGTGTTTTATATTAAGTGGAGAAATTGATATTAGTATTGATGACTAACTTTTCCTGTCAATCAGACCTTTAAAAAACAAGATTGCTAGTCTGGGCTCATAAGAAGTAAAATAACCTTAACCATCTGTGCTTTGTGGTGCTTTCATAAGTGTGTCGTGTGGTGTTTCGAGTCGGGTTTGTGTGCCTCGTTTGTGCAGATGGAGATGGAGAAGCTGAAAGTGGAGAATGAGCGTCTGAGAACAGCCAGTAGGGGGAGCTGCAGCACAACCACATCACAGGCATCTGTGTGTCCCCCGGGCCTTGGCCTGTCCACTCAGTCAAGCCTCACCGAGTCCACCAGCCTAGGTATACACACACACACACACACACACACACACACACACACACACACACACACACATGCTCAGAGAGAGTAAATCAGTGTGGTTGTAAATGTTTTTTTAATACACTGTGACAGACTTTGTGTGTGTGTCTCTCTGTGTGTGTGTGTGTGTGTGTGTGTGTGTGTGTGTGTCTGTGTGTGTGTGTGTGTGTGCTCCCAGACATGCTGCTGGAGGACAGTGGAGATGGCGGCTCTCGTAAGGACGGACACCACGTTAAGGTGGTAGTGAGTCTGGACAGAGGCCCGGAGTGGAAAGAGGTCAGATTTTTTTTTTCACCTCTTCGTTACACACAGAGTTTAGTTTCTAAAATTCAGCACAGAAATCCTAACACCATCTAATTTAAAACTGTAAGACATATCTGAGACAGCATTGCTATCAGCAGCTGCAGTAACTGTCACTTTTAAATCATTCTTCTTAAAGATGAATCTGTAGCTGTCTAGCAAGTTAACCTCACCGGGTAACTATTTAGCGTCGAATGAAATCATAAATGAAAGTAGTCACATGATGAAACTCTTCTCCCTGATTTGTTAAATACAGAATCTTGACCACTAGATGGTGCTGTGTATGTCATGCTAGTTGTATAATGGACATTAGATTAGATTCGATTTGTGTGGGAACTGAACTGATGGAGTGTGTGATCTACTGGTCTCTGTTTCAGCCATGCTTCTGTCTCTCGTCCTCGCAGGAGTGCAGGCAGCACGACTTCCTGATTGGCTGCATCGGCGTCAGCGGTAAAACCAAATGGGAGGTTCTGGATGGTGTCGTCCGCCGCCTCTTCAAGGTGCAGTAAGCTCTTAAGAAAACTTCAGCATGATTAACCAAAAATTATTCCAACACCTTCTGACCAGTCAGAATCAAGAATTCAGTAGTAATGTGGTATAATGGCGGATATACCATTTAGGCAAGATTTCCCCTCAGGTTTGTGTGTGTATGTGTGTCTGATGTTGGCTTTGTGTCACGGCTCTCTTGCAGGAGTACATTATCCATGTAGACCCAGTCTCACAGCTGGGCCTGAACACAGACAGTGTGCTCAGCTACGGTATCGGGGACGTTCAGCGCACCAGCGAAGCCGACACACCAGAGCTGCTGCCTTGTGGCTACCTGGTGGGAGACAGTGACACCATCTCTGTCAGGCTGAAAGGTAAACTGAAAGAAAGGAAAGAAAGACAGCTCTCTCTTCCATCTTACAATTATAGTTCTGCAGATTATTATGAGTAGAATTCATATTTATGAAAATGGAGCACCAAAAGCCTCTCCTATGGTATCGGATCCTCCCGATGGCCAAAATTTGCCTAAAGCAAAGTTTACCATCATGCTAGCTATATAAATAGCTACACAGCAAGTCAAAGTTTTTTGAACACGCCTTATTTTAGTATTTAATTTTAAATTACCTCATTTAAAGTAAACTAAATTTTGAAAGTCAATCCAAGGGAAATAATGTGTATTTATGGCTGTTAAATCAAATCACCTTGTGGACCAGAATTGAATTGAATAAAAAAAAACTAGTGTCTATTATTAAACTAGAGGCCAAAATAGAGCAGTACACTCAGGGCAATCAAAGCAGCTATTTTGTATAAATGTACTTAATGAATTAATGAAGTAATGTAATTAATGAAAAATGTAATTTCTCTTTAACAAGCTACAAATTACAGAAATCTCTGTTTCCAAAATAAGTAATTTATGGCTTCCACAGCAATGGGGATTAATATATATTTTAAAATTTGTAAATAATTCTAAAAACTATATTATAACCTGTAATACAGATTGTCTTGTGTGGATTAATGCCAGAAAATCCCAGTTAATCCCAAGTTGTAAAAAATGCAAAATGTGGAAAAGTTCAAGGGGTGTGAGAACATTTGCAATGCAGTGTAGATATACAGTATATGTATATATATATATACAGGAGTGTGTGTGTGTGTGTGTGTGTATATATATATAGATTATGATCCACCAGTGCGAAATGCGAATACTTGGAATGTTTCCCCCGGTCTTAAGATTTTGTTCAGGAGTGTGTGTGTGTGTGTGTGTGTGTGTGTATATATATATAATTTAGATATTATGTTCTCTGTGTCCCTCTGTAGGTGTTGAGGAGCACAGTGAGGATGCGTTGGTGTTTGAGACACTCATCCCGAAGCCCATCCTGCAGCGTTACGTTTCCCAGCTCCAGGAGCACCGGCTCATCGTTCTGTCCGGACCGTCAGGCACCGGGAAGAGCTTCCTGGCCGCGAGGTTGGCTGAGCATGTGGTGCTGATGGAGGGATACTCACTGAACAAACAGTTCATCACGACTTTCAACGTGGATAACAAGTCCAGCAAGGTGAAACAGACTTAAAATATTTTCCAAAAATATCTAACTATCTGTGCAATCTGTCACCTTGCCAAATTCACCACAACTTTAGTTTTTTATGGAAATGAATTCAGATGTGATTGTGACGAATATTTATTTGTATTTAATCATATTTAGCATGTTTAATCAGGAAAGGGTTTGTCCTAGCCACTCCGTCCGTTCAGCTGTTGCACTTTTTCTGCATGTACCTGTATACTGCACTGATCTGAATACTACACAGGGTTTGTTGTTAGATATTGGTGAACAGCTAAACAGTGAGATTGTTATTTAGGAGCTGAAGCAGTACCTGTCTAACCTGACTGAGCAGTGCAGCAGCAGCAGCAGCAGCAGCAGCACACGGGCTGTGGAGGTGCCTCGAGTCGTCATCGTAGAAAACCTGCATCATGTCGGCTCTCTGAGCGAGATCTTCAACGGCTTTCTGAACTGCAAACACCACCACTGGTCAGTAGCACCACTGGAAAAACTGGATCACACTGCTTTATATCCATTTTACCTACATACTCTACCCTACACTAACACACACACACACACCATGTAGGTCACTTTAGAGGTATCAGAAGTATAATGTCATGAGTAATGTAATGATCAATCTCCGTGTGTTCACAGCCCCTATATAATCGGCACAATGAACCAAACGTCATCATCCACGTCCACGCCGAATCTGCAACTTCACCATAATTTCAGGTAGGATTTCTTTAGTGCGCTGTTACTACACACATTCCACAGCCTGACCTTTTGTATTTATCGCATGTTTATCCTTCATTCTATACTCTCCTTTTGGCGCTTCAGTGATTGTGTATTACAGTCAATCGGCACCTCTCCAACTCTCCACAAGAGGGCACTGTCCTGCACGGTTCTTAACTTCTAGCTTACATCTTGTTCCGTACAAACTATTATTAAATGGTGTGTGTCAACATAGCACACACCCAAAAGGCTCCCATACAATGAGCATACAATATATGGCATATATATTAGCCTTTACAGTAGCATATAGATTAACAGAAGTGCATTTTACACACGGTCTGAACTATGAATTAATCATTATGAATTTAATTAATAATAAATTAACTCAGACAAGATCTGGGAATGAATGCACACAGACTCTGATATGGTTAAATGTGTCTAGAGATCAGCAGTTACTCTGGATTCACACACATTTCCTTTATAACACGTTGAAATTTAAATGTTTTCGCTATGTAAATTGTAAAATAGAGGTACATTTCATTCGTTTACCCAGAAACCATGGGGTGTGCAAACTTTTGAAATTAATTGTCGATCTTATAGTACATTTTAAGCAGGTCTGAATGCAGGTTTTGATGTTTTATCTTCGTGTCTTTGTTTCAGATGGCTGCTTTGTGCTAATCACACTGAACCAGTGAAGGGCTTCTTGGGTCGTTTTCTGCGGCGGAAGCTTCTGGAAACTGAGATCAACAGTCGCGTGCGTAACGCCGACTTGGTGAAGGTCATCGAGTGGATCCCATGCGTCTGGCAGCATCTCAACCGCTTCCTGGAGACACACAGCTCCTCCGATGTCACCATCGGTGAGTTCAGTTACAACCAGTCAGATGAAACGTGTAGAAATAAAGCGGTGTAAAGGCATTGTAGGTCATTTTGAATGAACGTGCCCTCGATGACCTTGGCTCCTGAGTTTCCCTTGTGTGTAACACAATGAAATAGTAAGTGCAAGTCGACAAGGGTGTGGTAATCAGTGTTGGAATGCAGGTTATCTCAACTTCTTTCTTCCTCTGCAGGACCACGCCTCTTCCTGTCCTGCCCCATGGAGGTTGAGGGTTCTCAGGTGTGGTTTACAGACCTGTGGAACTACTCCATCATTCCCTACATGCTAGAGGCAGTTCGTGAGGGTCTGCAGGTAAGAACACGCAACACACGTTGACATCTCTTTCATACTGAATATCTTTTATACCCCATCATGTGACTGCAAATCTTTCTTTTAACTTAGCACCATTAGTAAATTAGCCTGTGTGTGTGTGTGATGTAGCTGTATGGCAGAAAGGCAGCGTGGGAGGAGCCGTCTCTCTGGGTGTTAGAGACTTACCCGTGGCCACCCGGCCTCCAGCAGCTCCAGTGTCCTGCTCTGCTCCAGCTGCGGCGTGAGGACGTGGGCTTTGACGGCTTCCCCAGAGAACCCGGCACACAGGGCACGGAGATCACGTCGGACGGGGCAGAACGTGATCCGCTGGTGAGATTACAGCCTGCCGTTTACTCTAATTATCTAACATCCATCATGTCTAATTTGATGCAGATATTACCATATGAAGTATTTAGCAACAATTAGTGGGACACCATTCGGGTAATTGGACTGCACGGAAATATATCTTCATTATGTGAAGATATGTAATCATTCTCATTTAACTATTGCGTCTGATTGGTCAGAAGGTGTTGATTCCTTTTCTATAACAGCTGCTCTGACAGTAGTGAAGGTTGGTTATTTGGTTATTTTTGGTTATTTTGGTTATTTTGGTTATTTTTGACTCGGCTTATAAATATAATTTCACCCCTTTGTATTAGTTTTCAATGAAATTAAACCAGTATTATTTCTGCATTGTTTTCTGTTGCGGATTGCATCGACAATTTGACCTTTTGACCTCTCCTTATCATCACAGATGAATATGCTGATGAGGCTGAAGGAGGCGGCTCACTGCAGCGGCCCCCCGAGCGACGATAGCGACTCCCAGCAGCAGTGACACACGAAGACGTCCAGGATCCACTGCTGGAATCTACACTGTGAACAACACAGCAATATGTCTTACTCTTCCATGAAGAGAAGAGTTTACTCTCAGTAACAGCAATCTGTGTAGGAAACATATGACTCACAAAAAAAAAAAAAAATAGATCTGGATTGATTTAGAAGCATCAGGCAATTTGCTGATCTCACTGTGGACTAAACACTTCAGCACACGAGTCGTTGCTACTAAAGTTGGCCGTTGTTTTAAACACGCCCTTGTTGTCTTTCTGTAACAAATCAGAATTGTTCAATACCATGACCTTTGTGTCCACTTGCAGCACAAAGATAGCATAGCAGAAATCTTTGTCCTTAATATTGATTTCCGTAGCAATTTGCACACCCTGTTCTTTGTCATCTATATTTACACAAAGTGCCATAAAGCTGCCCTGCCTTTATAACTAGCCATCATGCTAGCTTGAAATTTAGCCAGCACAGTAATGCTGCGTTCGACTTACCTCATAAGTGTTTCAACATCTGAAGTGAAAGAAAAACAGACACTTCTAGTTTACTACCCAGTTAACTGTCGTGATTGGTGTATATTTTCCTCCACAAAACTGCGAACTGCATAGTCATACTATTGTTTTAGATTTAACGAGAGAATATGTCTTTATGTTGATGATCTTTGGGAGTTTTCGTTTGCATTTCCTGGTTGGAGGTCGGGAATTACCAGTTGCGATCTCTAGTCGAACGCAGCATAAATTTAAGGTGTGATGTGTATAAATGGAGGAGGTGGCTTTAAAAAAAAAAAAAAAAAACGCAAATTATAATAATAATTTTGAATAGTTAAAGTCACCTTAAAGGTTTAAATCATTGTTTAATAATTAAAACCTTTCTGGGGAATTCATTCGAGCACACTGATCAGTCAGATTGCAAGTTTTTACCGAATGTCTTACGGAGTATGTGAACGTGCAGTGTTATTGCATCATTAATGATAACAGCCAATCAGGTTACAGTATGCAAATGAAGACTGCACAGCACACCGGTTTCCCAGGTGGATGTGCGGGGTTATAGCTTGTTTAAATCGCATATTCATTCAATTTTCATTTGCGTATTCGTAGATTTCTCAGTGCGTTTTAAAAGTACAGGGCATTTTCTACCATATCAGTTTCTCTAATGCTCTTCAAAAGATTTTTTGGTTGACGTATGTATTTTTATTTGTAGAAGATCTATCCACTTTTTCAGTTTTGAAAAGAGACTAATACATCGGAGAAGTATCCAGCAATACTGACTTGAGCTAACAAATTTCACTGATGGGAATCTCATAGAAATGTTGAGGTAAAAAATCGAACAGAGGGTGTGTTCAAACCAGTACTGAAGTTTGAGGTTTAGTACTTTGTGCGACTGCACACTAGATGCCGCCATAACCGTGTTTCTTCCTCGGTGCAGTTTCTCAGGACTTCTTTGCACTGCAGCCTCTGTAGTGCATGATTCACTAGTTTTCAGAAATAACATCACAGTGCAAATTTAAGGCCATTTTTTTCACTCGACTAATTTTTCACATGCGCAATCAAGGAAACTGTATCATATGGACTCTTCTATGAGCTTCCATGCACAGTATGGCACATCGTATGTGGTGCTAATGTTTCCTAACGCCTTACTACTTTTGTATCTACCGTAGGAATCTTAAATGCTGGAAATGTTTACACCAGAATACCGCCGTGTTAGCAACATTAAGTGTTATGTCTGAGTGGGACACGTTTGTAATCAAAGCGTAATACGAGTTCGTTGAACATGACGTAATCAGAATAGCTTTGTGTTTACATGACGAGTGAGGAAGTACAATAGAAGGTGCGATGTTATACCTCTCTAAGCAGGGTGTTGGTATTTTAATGCTGGAATACCTTACAGTAATGCTTCCAGTAGAGTGGTAAATTGCAAACAATTTCCTCACATTATGGTGCTTTAAAGGTGCAGTTGGTAATTTTACATCCGTCTTCCGACTTTGCAATTTCAGTTCCAGTATTCACAAATCTTCCCCTCCCCCCTCAGCAAAACTCATTCGTTTTGTGAAAACTTAATATACAGCCTTAGAGCCATTTTCTGGGCCGGAAAAATATCAACAGAAGCCGAAAAGAAAATTAAGAAAACACCCAGTTATATCAATATCGCAGGTGACTATTTTTCAGAGGTTCTGTAGAAATTATATGAAAATTACAAACTGCTCCTTTATTCTTTATAGTTTGAATGGAGAGTGTAATTGTGTGAACTGATTATGTGAATTTCCAAGAGAGGAGAAAACGACCTCTTGTTTTACG
>CM074951.1:22509059-22527561 GCA_037577455.1 Pangasius macronema | reverse complement strand
TCCTCCTCAGCCTGCACTTCCTCCTCACCCTGTACATCCTCCTCAGCCTGCACTTCCTCCTCACCCTGTACATCCTCATCAGCCTGCACTTCCTCATCAGCCTGCACTTCCTCATCAGCCTGCACTTCCTCCTCACCCTGTACATCCTCATCAACCTGCACTTCCTCATCAGCCTGCACTTCCTCATCAGCCTGCACTTCCTCCTCACCCTGTACATCCTCATCAGCCTGCACTTCCTCCTCACCCTCTACATCCTCATCGGCCTGCTCTTCCTCCTCACCCTGTACATCCTCATCAGCCTGCACTTCCTCCTCACCCTTTACATCCTCATCAGCCTGCACTTCCTCCTCACCCTGTACATACTCATCAGCCTGCACTTCCTCCTCACCCTGTACATCCTCATCAGCCTGCAGTTCCTCATCAGCCTGTATTTCCTCTTCACCCTGTACATCCTTATCAGCCTGTGTTTCTTCCTCACCCTGTACTTCCTCTTCACACTTCCTCATCAGCCTGTATTCCCTCCTCAGCCTGTGCTTCCTCTTCACCCTGTAATTCTTCCTCAGTGTGTTCTTCTTCCTCATCCTGTGCATCGTCATCAGCCTGTATGTCCTGTGCAGTCTGTACATTCTGCTCAGCCTGTGCTTCTTTCTCAGCCTGTACTTCCTCCTCATTCTGTGCTTCCTGCTTAAACCTCTACTTTCTCCTCAGCTTATACTTCCTTGTCTGCCTGTACATCCACCTCAGTCTGTGCTTCCTCCTCAGTCTGTACGTTCTGCTACACTGTTAAACACATTGTACTGGGAGATGTTACTGTATGATGAGCTTTTCCTAAAATTAGCACTGTGTGGTTAACACAGTAATTTAGAAAATGATGCACACACACACACACACACACACACACACACACACACACACACACACACACACACACACAGAGAGAGAGAGAGAGAGAGATAAACATGAATAAATTATCCATAAATAAATAAATACTGTGTTTTAAATACCATATTTGCCATAAGAAAAAAAAACTTATTTTTTATTATATATTTTTCTTTGCCTGCTTCCTTAATATATTTATACATATTTTAGACATTTTAGACATTTGCATATGTTTATTTATGGGTTTGCATACTACACAATTGTACAATTGTCTGGAATTATACCAGAGTGATGAACACCATATTTCAAAAGATATTCCTTCCATCTTTCCAAATTCTATATATGCATGCATGCTATATATGTTATATATGTAAAGATATATAAACAATATCTTTTATTAAAAGCTGCCAAAACCACTGAAGGGTTTAGAAAAGCATTCTTGTCTTTGCAGTCTATAATGCATATGCAAATCTTGGGAACTGAATCATAGGCTTAGTCCTAATCTGAACGGCACAATGCGAGGAGTCTATAATGCATTTAGGACCCTTGTGGGACTGACTAAATGATAGACTCATCTACATGACAGTGTATTTCTCCTCTCGTGTCACAGATCAAAATCCTCGACAACGTCTGTTCTTTACCTCCGTATAGTAACCCAATATCGTGGTTGATATGGTTATTCCATAAAGGCACAGAGGTGCTAATTTTAGCATCATTTACAAATACATGTTTAGATATGTTATGAAAATTGGAAATGCCTTCACCTCTAAACAGCTTGACCTCTTTCCTCTGGTAAATGGTTGTTACTGAGTCTTCATTAGCATACTGGATTGTTGAGGCTCATTGTGTTTACATTTTATAATGTTGTGTAAGTCTGTTGTGTTCAGTTTGCAGCTCCCCACAATCACTGTGCATAATTCCAATAAAACTGCTTACACAATCAAACACACTTAATAAACTGTAGAATCCCTTTTTAAAATTTGTTGTCCTCTTCTATCCTCTTATACACATAATCTCTGTGCCCTTATTATATCTGATTGTTCATTAATGTCACATTAAGAGCTTTAAAAGAAGCCCTTGATGTTTTCTCATCGTATCTAAACTAGTCCTGAGAGTGTACGACATGCAACTGTCGCACACTCCTGCGATTTTTCCCTCATTTGAATCGTCTAACGTTTCTCCTCTAGGCTTCGTCCAAGTGCCCACCACCTGGCAGGTTCTGGTTGAGAAGGGAAAAAAAAAGAAAGATAAAAAACATGTAAATGTCAGCAGTTAAATAGTGTTTGGGGAAAGCCGTAGCGTTGCCACGCAGTCACAGAAAAGGAGAGATCTTTGTGGTTGTCAACATCGCTTTAAATTAAGGGCCTGCTCTGAACAGGCGATCGCTTACTGCAAAGAAAATGAACCCGGGTCATGCTAACCTGAGGCATTCTTCTTTAGTACGACTTTAATAGGGGTAGCATTTGGCAAAGCCACTCAATGAGAAATGGGACACACACACCCATACACACACACCCTCACACACACACACACACACACTCACACACACATACACACAAAGTGCAGCCTTTTTCCAAAGAGAGCTTCCCTATTTAAACCTGTGAAGGCCTGTTTGGGTCCATCAGCACAATCTCCTGCTTTGTTTTAGACCTGAGCAGGGGGAAAAGCACCTTGTCGAAAGGCTGCCATTGAGGCGGGCTGATGGGTTGAGCGTGAGTTCGAGGCTTGGGGCGTCGGCGTTCGCGAGGAGGAGTCGGGCTTGTTCTCCTTGCACTTGAATGGGGGGACGCCAGCGCCCGGTGGCTTGGCCAGCATTGATGCGTTTTAGCCGAGTAATCGGATTGTAAGCGAGCGGCGGCATTTGTGTCAGTTCACATTTCGTCAGGGCCATAATAAGCGTGGTCGCGGCTCAGGGACCGGCCATTGAGAACACGGCTTGCAATTCATTGTCGCAGAAAGGCAAAGCCTCATTTAATTCAAATATAATTCTCACTCGAGCATTTACAGATCGCTGTATTTGCATAACAGCGAAGAACTTTTGCCTTTTCAGGGTGTAAGCATGAGAGTGAGTAGGGCCTAGTGAGTGTGTGTGTGTGTGTGTGTGTGTGTGTGTGTGTGTGTGTGTGTGTGTGTGTGTGTGTGTGTGTGTGTGTGTGTGCTCCTTTTCTCCATGTTCCCTTGGTTGGAAAGTATATGAGCAAAATGTAAGCAAAAGTGGGAAGTAAATGGGTTTTCTCACAGGGATAAGCAAACAGGGGGGAGAGAGGGAAGCCACACAATAACATTTAGCTTCTTTCCCGCTGAAGGAGCAGCACTAAATGTGCAATGGCAGTGTAATTGGTCTTTAATGATGTGAACTGTCACACCATGCCATTTCACACACAGCCCACATTATTAGGCTTTGTTCACTGTTTTCAAAGTCTCTTCTGTGCTGAATTCATTCATGACTCTATTCTGATTCCAGGAAGCAGTTATTTATTATATGTGTATTTGTTGTAATTATGTACTTTAGATGTTACTCTTTTTTTTAAAAAAAAAAAGTAGAAACATTTTTAAAGCTGTGCATGAATATATATACACATTATATTTTATCTATGATCATCTTTTCTATTTTTATATCATAATTGCAAAATTGTCGCACTAAACTTTTCCCCTTTATTCTTCCATATAAATGTTCATAAATTGCTTCACAATATATAGTAACCAATCAGGTTCAAATGTGCAAACACACACTAATACACATTTATAACGCACTCTTGGAAAATAAGGTTAAATCTTGAACACTTAAGGGTTCTTCTGTAGTTTGTCTGGAGAACCCGTAAAAGTATTACGTAGAAGCGTACACCTGAGGGTTTCACAAATAATCCAAAGTAGGACCTCTTCATGGAGCTAAGAACCCTTCACTGTCCAAAGATCCCATGAAGAGCACTCAGAGGGTTATATTTTCTAAAAGTGCACTGGTTTATTAAAGGCCATGTAGGGCTGGGAGTGTCTCCAGTTTGTGTATTTATAGAATTTGGATTTCTTGATGTGGGCGGAAGTCGAGATCCTTCTGTCCTTTTTCTATTGTATTTTCATTCTAGACTATCAGTATAGAAAAGAGCAGATTCAGTGACTTTATAAAGCATCTCACTGACTTGCTGCAATATTGTAAGCAGTAGCAACCTGCAGCATCATTCTACAACACCATATATTTATACTGGACACACCAATATTTACATTTATTATCACACACTAACTTACCAATAATTTTAACAGTTTCTTTCCTAACAGATTTATACCTGTTATCTCTGTACTTGCTGTGTTGAGCCATAACACACATATGTCATAATAAAAGTCATTTTTATATCATAATCGCATCGCACTACAGGCCTCATTGGCACACGTCATCATCTCACAAACACTTCGTTTGATGAACGTGAATCAGCTGTCATGAGCTTTATTCTGTCTTCTGACCAGCGTTTCTTCACTCCATCTTTTGTTTAAAGCCTTAGTTATTTATAGTTGTTTATAGTTACATTATTAAGATAAAGTTTTTTAGTTAACTGTATAGTATTGCTGTACCATTGGGTTCTGTTGGGGTTTGAGTTCTTGTTTAAGACCAGTCTAACCCCAGACCACCCTAGAAGAAAGGATCCAGGAACTCTGAGGTATGTGGTCACTCGAAAAGCTGGGTCTGTGTGGTACAGCTTTTTCCTATAACGCATCAGTCCAAGGCTTGATAACACAAAATGTGAAATGAAGTGTGGCCAAGTATGGTGACCCACACTCTGAATTTGTGTTCTGCATTTAACCCATCCAAGTGCACACACACACACACACACACCGTGAACACACACTTGGAGCAGTTGGCCGCCTTTTTTGCTGGGGTGTTGAGGGTTCGGTGCCTTGCTCAAGGGTCTCACCTCAGTCGTGGTATTGAGGGTTGCAGAGAGCGCTGGTCATTCACTCCCCCACCTACAATCCCTGCTGGACCCGAGACTCGAACCCACGACCTTCAGGTTCACCTTCGGGTTACAAGTCAGACTCTCTGACCATTAGGCCATGACTGCCTACAAAGGAAATGTGTAAGAATAACTTGAATAAATTAGCAAAATAAAATGAAGCAGTGTGAGTGCTGGAGCAGTTTTGTAGTTGTACATGTGCCAGACAAATATCTGGATACTCGGACCTTAGTATTATTTGATTCTATCGGACATTCAATGATAACCTCAATGAGAACCTTATAATACTAAAGTCACAAAATCTGTCAAACAGTCAAAAAATATCTGTCCAGATCCATGAGATAGTTATGTTGTTATGGCTTCCTAGGACTTTCTCTAAACTGAATATGTATGCTTTATGACCACTAATATTCACAATTACTCAAACAGATGGTGATGCAGACAGCTGCCAGACTGCAGTGTCTGCTGCCAAAGTAGTTTCCCATCCTTGCTGTCTGTAAAATAACAGGCCTTTGAACCTGGCTTTTGTCTTTGGGCCAAATCTACAATCTAGACTTTCATTTTGTCCACCTTCCTCTTCAGTACTGACAGCATGGCTTCTCTAGTCGAGGAGTGAGAAACGGTGTTAATATCAGCATGCCGGACCTGAGATTAATCCTAATCTCCCCCTGCGTGTTGTGAGGTGCAGGGTTGAAAGCCATGGGCCATTATCAGCAGGGGTGCTCTGGCTGCTTCTCGGATCTCCTGCTCTCCTGCTCTCGGAAAGGATAATGCCGAATCCAGCAGGAATACCCACAGTGCTGTGCTTTCACACACACTTCCTGTAGAGGGCCTTGATATTGGCTTCCCACCCCTTCAGCTCTGGGGGAAAGAGTGGCAACAAGCTGCTCCTGCTCCCCAAAGACTTGTTTCTTCCATACATCAAAAGGTGCAGCCACTTCACCATGTCTGTGTGTGCAGGAAAGATTAATGGTAATCTCTGCAAGCAATATTTCCTCAGGAGGAAAGAAAGAAAGCTCAACAGGTGCATATGTGACCTTAATCATCACCAGTGTATTATTCACAAGCCTTGATTTGCTTTAAAAAAAAATCACACGATACAAAGAGGTCTCAAAGGTCTTGGAATCATTTGAGCATTTTTGCAAAAGAATTTCCAATATTTAATTTTGCAGCAGTCATGCAGCTCTCTTTCTTAAAAGATGATTAAAAAAAGAATGGATAAGAATAAAGAGTAGTCACACAGCAGAGTGAAGCACAATGCTTTAAAAGTGAAGGCAGAGATTGAAAAGAAAAAAGGAACTTGAGTTCTTTTCAGGGACTTCATGAAGTGAACAGCCACTTCGGACTGAGTGTGATGCTCTCCTGTCCACTGATGGTCAAGAATGAGGGCAGGAAGGTCTCCTAGATTTCAGCAGGACCTATTGAACTCTGGAATACATTCTCAAGAGCGCCTTTGAAAGCCTACTATTTATTCAGACCTCTGTCAGAGGTCCTGATGAAAACCGAGGTGAAGTCAACCCAAAGAGCCTTAAATGCACTTCGGTAGAAAACTTCACCATGGGCCATAGACAGAGCTGAGAGAATGCCACGGGCACCATTCCACTTGCTATAAGATGAATTTATAGTCCGTCTTAAGTCAGAGAATAGGAGAGTCGAAGGCCTTCGCATCAAGCTTTGCACAAAACCCATCCATGAGTAAAGAGGCCGTCATGAACACTTGGCCTGCCCAGCTGCCTTGAAGTGAATGGGGTTTTTCTTTTTGAGGCCATTCACTGCTTTCTGCCCCTCTGCATACAATGTAGGTGTTACAGCTCAAAGAGAGACAGAGCAAGTGAGAGAGAGAGAGAGAGAGAGAGAGAGAGAGAGAGAGAGAGAGAGAGAGAGAGAGAGAGGGAGATATTCACAGAGACGGAGCCTCGGCTTCTCGAGTGACCATCTCGAGGGCCGTTTTTCATTCTCAGTCAGTCATGAAATCATTCCTCCTTCAGATGAGGAGGGGTCCCGTGCACAAAGGGCCAAGGGGGCTCCCAATGACCCTCCTAACATTTTTATGGGACCTTTTCTACCCCAGATACTAAATTTGATTCTGAATAAAACATGGATCTCCCTCCTTTGCTACATCTGTGACAGTTTTGTGTGTTGTGCAAATTTGTCAGGTATGAGCTGCTCTTTTTCTGCAGATGCCAACATTCAGGAAATGTCTAGCTACTTTTAGCGATTGACTCTCTTCCCTTATCACTCTGCGGACTTGTGACAAAAGTAGTATCTTTGAGCAGTCTATAACCCTCACTGTGAAAGAGGTGAATCTAAAGACTATTAGTGGCAGGGGGAGCACAAAGGGACTGATGGGGGAAGCTGTTAATAAAAAAGGAAGACTTTCTCCCTCCCCATCTCCCCCATGGCTGAGCAAGATGCAAAGATAGAAAACTTTCATTTTAAGACTTTGCTGTATTCATGGAGGGCAAAGGTCATTGGAATAGGGGTTGAAGGAAACCCTTAATAGTGCAGACACTCATTTTTTCTTCTCTGGTTTGGAGACACGGGTTCCCTTGCACTACAGAAAATGGCTTTCCAGAGCTTTGGAGGGTGTCGTGATGGATGTCCTGTGCTTAACAGGTGGCGTTATCTGAAGTGTGAACAGTTTTCACTCAAAAAGGTGAAAAAAACCTACAAATAAATTGAAAAAGAAAAAGGCAAAGTGTCACATTGTGAGTGTTTTCACACCTTATGGCAAATCTTCCCTGGATATGCTCCGGATCCACTGTAACCTTGAACGGGATAAAACACTACTGAAGATGATGGTGACTAAAAAAACAACAATCTGTAAAGTTGATTACATTAAGTAATTATAAAGAAAAGTATTGGTAATTGACACTTTGGCAATGGCCAAGGTAAATGAACCATTACTAAAAATAATGATACCATTTTTGATGTTTATTGTATTAAAGGTGTCTGGTTTGCGATTTGGTTTGGGTCATTTACAGCAGAAACTTTCTGTGCAGATTTTAAGTTGTCTAGAGGAGATAGAGCTGATGAAGCTCCTTGTATGAGCAGCGAATCAAAAAAATATATATAGCTCCAGAAGCTTAGACTTAGTACTATGAGACATTCGGCAGCTCATCCCTTCTGCAGTGGACAGGCTCAGACGATATATCCCTCGACATTTTATCTTGTCCATTGGTAAGTGTGAATGTTATGATGAGAGTTTCTCAGGTGATGTATTTTTTTTCAGAAAGATCTTTGGGAAGACAGATAAAGTGGCTTCACGTGGCAGAAGACGTAGCAGTCATCCATAAAGCAAGTTTCACTAGCCAAGTTTAATAGACTCACCATAGATAAACGAAAGCAGCAGTGACTTTCCTCACACTATAACAGCTTTTGCTTAGAAGTTTGTTATTCGTTTTTAGAGCCATAGAGTGTTCGGCATGACTTCCCTCAGATTTGAGTCGCACGCTTAACCTGCCCTCCATTCACCCACACTCAGCTTCAAATTAGCTTTGTTCCAAGATTTTACAAGAGCCGCAGTCACACACACCCACTTGCACAAAACGGCAAAAAAGGAAAAGGGGGGAACCCGTGGATATTTCCTGTGCACCGCACGCTTTTTTCGCGTGTTAGGCCCATTCGGAAACACGGGTCTGTCCGAATGAAAGCATCCGGTCGTCTCATTGCCTCCCATTGGCCAGTCTCTGCTTTGCTAAAACATGCCGTATCTGAAACACCCGATGAAGTCCAAAGGTTAGCAGGGGTTGAAAAGCAGCGCTCGTTTCGGCTGGTGTCTCCATGCTGATGGTGCGTGGCCTCCCTTTATGGCCTCCCAGCAGGAGGCCTGTTGTCCAGCCACATTCACGTGCCACCGGCACACATCGGAGTGCTTCACCTGTTAGCACACCACCAATCGGACCCACAAGGCCTTTTGTCCAGCACCCGCTCGAGCCCTTTCACCAAAACAGACTGTAATTTCATCAATTTTTCATGCCTGTATTTGGCGTGAATACTTCTAAATTTCCATGTCCAAACATCAACAAAAAGGGAATTTCATGGCTCAAACACAGGCGGGATGGGACGGGAAAAAAAGAATGAATGTATTCCAAAATGGACAGAACGCATGTGAAGATGAAATCTAATGAAAACTAGAATATTTGATCTAGTTCATTGTGTAGGAATGTTTAAAACTCATATAGAGGAAAGGGTGCTGATTTGATTTGAATATACCTACTGTAATAAGCCTAATATATCTATAATACAATATTTAAAAAAAAAAAAAAGTTTCATATCCAACTGTAGATTTGCTTTGTCTTATATAAGCTTCATTACATTAATGCCTACAAAATGTCTCAAAATACTTCAGTTCTGTTAATATTTACTCTTTTCACTTATATACTTTTTAATTCACCCACCCATTCACTGCTTTCATATTCAACAAGTATTTCAAATTAAATTGCTCCATGTCATGCATGCAACATTCCAGATTACGGTTTTGTAGCGGAGGAAAAAAGCTGCTACCTGTTACAGCTGACAGAAGGTTTGGCTGGAGAGAAGTGCCTCCATTAGCTTAGAGATAATTACTTTTACACCAAAGAGCCTGGGTGTCTTTGTTAACTGCTTTATGTGTGAGAATAGATTTGGGTATTAAGTGCCTGATGTCTGGTGGATGAAACACTCTTCCCAAATGGGTATCGGGCCGTATAGACAGACGGAGCGGCCCCTGCCTAACACTGTGCTTTTGCATTTGAATGCGTCAAAGAGCCCGGCCCCTGGCAGAGGGCCGCGCCAACATCTTTAATCCTTAAAATATTGTCAGAGAGCGTGAATGCCGCCAATCCGGCCATATGTGTAATTATTCTGTAATGCCCCCGCAAAATGTGATTCCTCTCATTCACGCTGCAGGCCACCACCTCCCAGCTCTCCATTGTCATCCAAATAATTGTTACTTTTTTTCCAGTGAAGATTTGAGGCATCGGTTTCAAGAGACAGAAAAAAAAGACCGTGCAAAGAAAGGACTGTATCGACACATAAGTCATAACAGGACACAACTTGTTTTGCGGATGCTCCACTACTTTAAATGTAACTATAAATGGATAAGTATTACATGTTTTTCTTTAATACATTAAAGTAAAATTGCTGATGTATAAGTGGAATAAAACATGTGGGTTATCTTTGATTATGTTCCTGTAGCAGGAAGCTCCATTTTGGTTTTTTACTTTATTTGAAAATCATAGAAAGTCTGCAAAAGATAAAAAAAAAATCTAGGTGTAAATTTAAAAATGGCGTAAACCTTAAGGAACTTTAACAGATGATTTCTCTGCAAAGGAAAGTGTGTATTAAGTCCGTATTAGGAAAGAGGATCTTTACTCTTGTAGGATGTAATCACCCTGGAGCCAAGTTGTCTTCTTTCCATTCTATGTGACTTCACAGGAACCAAACACAGACAGACTGAACCAAGAGACGTTCGTTTTCAGCTCATTTCCAACAATTTTCTGTTGAAAATTCAACTAAGAATGAAATGAATGAACAAAAATGAAATGCACACAACTTTCCGTCTCATCCAAAAGTAGCCAGTCAGCCAAGATATGTTTGGTATCCTAAGTTCCCTTCCTTATTTTTGTGACTGAAATACCAGGAGTTGTTTACAAGCAGAAATGTTTACTGTACTGAAGTCTGCTTTTCTACATTTGTATCTGAGTTAGACAGCTAGCTATTAGCGTTCGGCTTGTTTGTATTGTAAAGCCAGCTAACATTTGAGAGATTAGGAATAAAGTTGTTATTTAGGATTAGGTCATTTTTGCCCACCTTCACTGGTTCCTAATTTACCATCAGGAACTAAAATCAGTGTGTGATTTGAGTAAAGAATTTTATAATTGTGAGATAGAGCAGAGTCATGCTTCTGCTTATTTAGCTATCGCTTACCACTAACCAAGCCACACAAACATGGCAGACATGCTCTCCTGTTCCTGTAACCCAGTGTCACAGAAAAATGTTTTGCATGCAACTTATTTGCATCATGTCCTATACGTTGAATATCAGCATTCTGTCAAAAGCGTATGCTGCATACGGTTTCAACCATAAACTCGAATGCACTGTATGTTCTGTAGCTTATTTTAATCTAATCTAATGGAGTGTTGCCCTTCATGTGTAAAGTTTTTTCAGGACATGATTAGACTTGCTGGGCTTGTGAAACCTCTTCACTGCAAACACACTCAGGCTTGAAAGACATGATAGGGTAATGACATGCGGGTATTTTCAAAATGCGAATAGTTTTCGGCTGTAAATTCTGTAGGCTTTTGAGACTTTCAGAGACTTTCTGCAGTTTGTTCCTGTTTGACTGTCGACAACAGAAGCACTAAGTCGCAATTAGCAAGTAATTGTCAGATAAAAAGGTTGTAATTGTGTGATATTAACTTTTGCAATTGTAAAAAAAAAAACTCCCAGTTGCATGAAATGATAAGAAAAGTTGCAATTCTGAGATAAATCTGCATAGTATTTAGTAAAAAATAATGTATAATAAAATGTAAAGGCTGCTATTCTGTATGTTTTAATGATGATGTTCGTCGTCGTACTGAGAGTTTGGTGTTAAATTCCAGCTCATAACGTGTCTCTGCACCTTTTAAGATGTCTGTGCATCTGTAGAAAAGCCCTTTGTGCTGTTCTGATTAATTCTGCACCAGTTGTCTCATCTACATCTGTCCGAATCAGTGGAATCTTCTCTGGAGGAATGAAACACTGTTTAAATCACAGCTATTGGATGGAGAACAAAGAGTGTGACTCCTTTAGAGTGCCCTCGGCCAAAATCCTCTCCACAAACCCACACACACACTCACACACACACACACGCACACACACGCACACACAAACACACAAACACAGGCTCTCTCTAAAAAAAAGCCTCTCTGTTAATTACCAACAAGTGTTGTGTGAAGGAGGACTTTTAAGACGCTACATTCTTCTCGCTTTCCCTTTCTTACATTGGCAATAATGAGGGCAGAGGACATGGGCCATGGAGAGGTCTCACCGTTTTTAATTTGAGACCTACTCCCACCAAGTCGTCCATCCTAATAGGACCTTACACCAGCCTCGCTGGACAAGTGCGGCTCTGAAAGTGCGCCCAAACAATTCCCTCTCACGTCTCTCGCAGAGTAAGAAAGGAACCCCAAATAAGCTGGGCCTGCTCGCTATTCCCAGCTTTAATTAAGACACTCGAGATGCACTGGGAAGCTTTCTTTCCCACAGAGGTGCTCAGAAGTGTGTGTAAAAACAAGTGTGAAAAGAGAGTGAAAAAGTGAGGGAAGGGGTGTTAGGAGAGAAAAACAGAGATTAATTAATGGGCAACTTTAGCTGAATGAAGATAAGGAGGCGTGTGTGTGCGGGTGTGTGTGTGTGTGTGTGTGTGTGTGTGTGTGTGTGTGTGTGTGTGTGTGTGTGTGTGTGTGTGTGTGTGTGTGCGTGTGTGTGTGTGTGTGTGTGTGTGTGTGTGTGTGTGTGTGTGTGTGTGTGTGTGTGTGGATAGATGGTCCTATCATTTACTTCAGTGAACCAGTGGCCACTAGATGCAGCAGTAATTAAACAGCAAAGTTTTTCTTTTTCATTTCTTTTTTATTATTTTTGTGAAATTGGTTTTTATTTAACACCTTTGAAAGTGCTTGTTTTGGCTAGATAGATAGATAGATAGATAGATAGATAGATAGATAGATAGATAGATAGATAGATAGATAGATAGATAGATAGAGATATCTCTTACCTACCAGTTAGCTAACAGTTTAGCACTCTGCATGTGCAAACGATCACACACTCACAAACACAATTGTACATCATAAAACATTAGAATGAGCATTTAATAAATAAATAAATAAATAAATAAATATTTAAAAGAAAGTGATTTTGACTTCGAGATGGCTGCTGCTTCTGTTTTTAGTCCACAACAGCCTTCTATCCAAGCATTCAAGCATTTATATCTAGAAAGAAGCAAAATTATCTGCCAAAAGAATGAGACCATTTTAAGCCTCAATTTAGCAAATATGTGTAGAAATAAGCTTAAAGGTCTTATATTTGTTATATAATAATTTCATAATGAGACCTATTAGATATTTCTTTACTGAACAAGTATGAGATAGTAAACAAATCAACAAAGCTGTTTGTATGAGTGTGTGATGATTTTGATTTAGAAGCGTGCACAAATACTAAACCGGAGGCTGTAAGCTGCTCTTCTTTGTTAGCTTCATCAGTATCTAGTAACTCCAGTGTAAAACTAAAAAAACAACTAAACACGGATTTAAAACAGGGATTTAACAGGGATTCACTTTCCAACCTGGTATGCAAATTAGGGAAGGGCTTTTCCTCATTTTTTCCTGAGCTAACAGCCTTTCCCACACATTATACACTTAATGACCTTTATACTGTATTACAGCACTGTTGAATTCTTGATTCTGATTGGTCAGAAGGTGTTGATTGATTTTGCTCCCCGGGCGCNGGATGGGTTAAATGCAGAGCACAAATTCCGAGAATGGGTCACCACACTTGGCCACAAAGTCACTTCACTTCACTTCATTTCACTTCTCTGACAATAGTTTCTGGTGCAAGCTTTATATTAACGTGATCTTTCTGATGTTACCGTTTCTATAGCAACAACTCCATGGGCAGACGCTCCACTTAAATGCATTTTAGAAATCTGTAATCGTTGATTTTTAGATTTCTCTGAGAAGATGTTTATATGACATTTTGGAAGGAGTCTCCAGTGTCAGGACTTTGTACTAGTCAGAAGGGAAACATTGTAATTTTAAGTTTATACATTCCACAGCATTTGTTTTTACATTCCACAACGTTAAAAGTAACTATAAATGGAAAAAAAAAACATGAAACTAAAATTTGTTAGTGTTGGCAAATTGTCATGTAAGGTGTAGTATAAGAGCAATAAAACCTTTTTTTGAGGTAGAAAGTCTGGAATTTTTTTTAAAAGGCAGTCTGGATGTAAAACATATTCAAGCTATCACTTTAAAGTCTTACGGCTTAAACCTTAAACAACTTAAACAGACGTTTCCGCTGCAAAGGACAGCAGCTTGCGCGGTGTGTAAATCCCGTCCCCGAGCACCTGGTGCTTTTATGAATCTGTTCTCTTCTGTCCTGTGTCCTTCCTCTCTCTTGTTGCCTCCATCATCCCTCTCTGTCCCTCTCTAATGCCCTGCCTTGATCTAGGCTTAATCTAGATCTAGGTTAAGAGACACATGGGGTCAAGGCCAATAATAACGAGCATGAAAAGCCGCTCTCCCTCTCTGTCTCTCATATTTCTATGGGACTCGTCCTAATCCTTCGCGCCACCCCTGAGTGACTCAGTGACAAGTCAGATTATGAATCAGTGGCTTTAAAGCACAGGCGTTCTGTGATCTCTGGGAGGGCCGAGCCTCGGCTCACGGTGTGCACTCATCGTTTGAACAAGACTCTAAACTATCCAGGAAGCTCTGAAAATAAGCACAACTATTTCCAATTTTTATTTCATTCATTCTATGTTTTTACTGTATTTTAACTGAATTTAGAAGAGCCGCGGACATGTTACTCTAGGAACCATCTATTTCTAAGACTAAAGGTCTTAGTAGAGGACTTTTTGAACCAGCATCGCATTGAGCACTACATTTTTAGCTTTACCTACTCATATGTTTTTAAAGAAACTGGCCCCTGATTATGGAGAAATCACACACATTTGATCATTTGATCTTTTTCCACTTACGTGACTATGCGAGTAATCCGTGATCATGAGAAAATACGAATCACGTGTAAAATAAAACCCTCATGACATATATGTGATCAAATCAAACGTGAAATTAAAAGCACATGCTCTACAGGTGTACATTTCATACGTGAATCACGGCATTATTCCCATGTGAGTATCAGATCCACGCTGACTTCGTGTATACATTTTTGCTTCTCAAAATACATTCAAAGGAGGTCCAGAAGTTCCACTGAAGTACCTTAAAGCATTCTTATACACGTATTCTCCTCTAATTAAAATGTGTACAAATGGTAAAGCCCTTCCCAAATTTCCCCTTGGGGTCTATCTATCTATCTATCTATCTATCTATCTATCTATCTATATGTGTCACATCTGGGAAAAACTGTTGGGTGTCACTGTGGCAAAAAGGACAGATTAGAAACTCCAGCTTCAGCTAAACTAACATACTTTGGCACCTCATCTTTAAGAAAACATAAGTATATGATCTTAAAATTAAAATTGCCTTAGACTATCTTCCTACAAATGTCATTGCATAAGGAGTAAGTTGGTAAACAAATGGAGTGGTAAAAACAGTCAGTCTGCTGAAACATGTCTAAAACCTCGCTAGGATGGTTTACTTCCCTCACACAGTGAATGTCATGCTTTGATCAAGTTGCTAGAAGGGTCCATGCTGGACAGAAGAGACTGTACTCAATAGTAAAGGCCATGAACTGAGGTTTGTGGTATGTATTTGTAGTGAACCGAAGACTAGGAACAGGTCTGTTTGATTAGCAAAGCCGTCTGATGGTAAAAGTCTTCTAGTTCGTTATGTGGCAAAGGATTCTGGGAAGAGGGGGAAGTTTGGGTTTAAAGACNAGCCTCATAGCATAATTGCCCAAGTCCTATTTGGTTCAAATATGACTTAGGCAATTATGGTATGAGGCTAACGATATGCTCCTTCACATACTGTACCTCACTGATGCATTGAAACTGGTTTTACAATGTAGAGTACTGCAAGTCTAATATAAACTAACGAAAGAATAAAATCTGAGAAACAATCCACATAAAGATAGAAATTCAGACATGAAACAGCTAAAGTTTGTCTGTAAGTACAAACAATTTTTTTTTACTTTCTCCTAGGTTCTGTTAGTTATGCGAAAGCTCACAGGCTTTAAGGCAATTTCTGTCTTTATACTTAAAGATAATGTCTTTATGTTTGTTCGGAGCATGTATAGTCAAAGGCTCTCAAAGTTTTTTCTCAAAGTCTCAAGAAAGCCTGTGGCAGATTCTCCAAGAAGCTCAGCAAAACTTACCAGAAAATAATTTCCTTATAAAATTGTTCAAAGTATAAATAAATGGGATTAAAGAGTAAACACAAGGGTTGTCATTGACTTAGTTTATACAGTTTGCTTCTCTTTATATTGGATATTTTTAACATGTAGTAATGTTTAATTTCATTATTTTTAAAGGCATCTTTGCTTTACAATATTTCTTTGCATGTGCTTAAAACATTTGCACTGTACTACATAAAAAAACTGAACAAGTTGGAAAATGTTCCAAACAAAAATGTCAAAGTGTCCTTATCACTTATTATATCACTTATAAGATCATTAACATAGGAATCATATTTCTAAAGCTGTCTGTACTCAGTGATAAATTGAATTATTACCTCTGAAAGTTATCATCAAATCATTTTATTGTCCAATTTAATCCAAAAAAAACAACAACCTTGGATTAAAAAGATCATGGTGTCAGTTTCACGTGAGCTGTGCCAGGGTTCAGGGAGAAAGCTGCTATTCAGGGTCGGCTTTTGGCTCAGGACCGGGCGGGCCTGGTGGCATTAGGGAGCAGTCAGTGGCTAAATAATGGCTAGATTAGCGTGAGCAGATGGAGGAGTCACAGTCTAGCAGCTAAACACAGAGGCTGCACATAAAGCTGCTGGTTAAGTGGAGTTCATCGCCCAACATTGATAGTGTCAACATCACGTGTATGTTGTGGCATCGTTCCGTAAGTAATGCATAAGGAGAAAAAGAGCAAATTCAAATTCATTTGAACAATATTCAACGATCAGTATCATTCCTACGATAGCCTGTAAGTGCAAAACACATTAACGAACCAAAAACACTTATGGGCCAACTAATCAACGGATTTGTTTCTTCGTGCTCATCAGGTTTGGAGCAATCTGCTTTCAATGGGTCATTTGGTCAAGTAAAGAATCTGAGCTCTGTTTCATGACTCTGGGGAGCCAGTTCATCACAGGGAACCATGCACACACACATTCAGACTTGCAGAATAGCCAATCCAACAGTCCATGTTTTTGGGAGGTGCAAGGAAACTGGAGAATCCATAGTACCCACATATACACACTAAGAGAACAAGTGAAACTCCACACAGGCAGTAACCTGAGATCAGGAGAGAACTGGGACCTCTGGAGCTGTGAGGCAGCAATGCACTGCATCTATAGAAATGCTGTTCTGCTAATGTTTCCCCTTCCAGCTGAGCTGAAATAGATCTGAATAAGCATCGGGTCACCACTATGAGTAAATCTCCACTATGCTGTGTGACCATCTCTGATCTCAGTGTGACACACATCCACCCATCCTGAGGGATTTTGCCAAGCAACAAGCATCAGCTTGTTGGCTAGCTGGCTAGCTAGCTCCCGTTGATTTGTACATTCCCGTTAAAGGTGCATCTTCCTTTTCATCTTTCATATTTTAAGTCAAAAGTTATATCATTTGCCAGGTCGTTGGACTGATTGGCATTTCTAAATTGTCTGCAGTGTGTGAATGTGTGTGTGATTGTGCCCTGTAATGGGTTGGCACCCTGTCCAGGGTGTCCCCCGCCTTGTGCCCCATGTCCCCTGGGATAGGCTCCGGGCTCCCCCGCTACCCTGTGTAGGATAAGCAGTATGGAAAATAAATGGATAGATGGATGGACTTCTTTAGAGACAGTAACCACGATTCATCCATTTCCATGAAGTCCATTAAAGTGGGTTTGGTCAGCGTTAGCTTTGGAAGGCGAACTAAAACTCCTTTGACTTTGGCGATAATGGTTAACTTCTCCCTAACGTATGCTAATGATCCTCCTGTATGGCCCAGCAAGTTCTGCTGTCTCGCTGTGTTCATTAACAAGAGAACACCAACAAACAGGAAGCAAACAAACAGCGATGTGTTTCCTATAAACTCTGTAGCCTTTAAAAGGCAACATGGACAATAATGAATGAGAGCTAGCAGGGGGCCATTAGTATTGTGTAGCTCTCACTTGTCCTCAATACCGTCACTGTTAGACACCGTCGCATTTCTGAATGATGTGTTCGAAAGTTTATTGAGCTTGCGCTAGAAAACTTCCAAATTAAGCGAACAACAGTTTACAGCTGCTATAGCATAAGCGATATTAAGATTACAACTTGTCATACAGATAGTCACATTAAATCTAACTATAAACAGTGGTGTGTTGTTTAATTAATAGATTTAAAAAATGGAATTTGTACAAAGTTGCTGTGGTATAAGTGGAATAACGGACTATGGACTGTGCTGTGTGTTATTCCTTCTAATTAATAATATATAATTATTATATAACACTAATAACACAGTAATAACACAATGTCAGATTAAATGTAATGACGATGGAATCTTTATCAGCTATGAGAAATGTTTTTTTCTATGTGAAAGAGTCATTTCAGTGAAGTCAAATTCATGGCAGTGCAAACACATGATATAAGTCACTCGGTTATTAGACGCTCTGTGTGTTTATAACGGTTTCTACCTGCAAGTGGAATGCAGGAGGAAGAAGATAGTGTAGCCTTTCAGTGTTCGCTGCTGTTGGATCTTAATGACCCTCTGCTTTTGTGTGTGTGCAGAGAGGGATGGACCTTTAGGGTTGGGGGGCTTTGGTTCCCCAACGGCCCCTCCCTTTTCAAACGCATCCCCCGAGCTGGGCCTGGGAGCCGCCAGGCACTGCTCACATCCTCGGAAAATTC
>CM074951.1:22491299-22508959 GCA_037577455.1 Pangasius macronema | reverse complement strand
GGCCCCTCCCTTTTCAAACGCATCCCCCGAGCTGGGCCTGGGAGCCGCCAGGCACTGCTCACATCCTCGGAAAATTCAGGGGATGAGAAAAAGTTTATGGAAGCGAGCAGGAGTTTATTCAGCCAGCGCCACTGCCGTCTCTTTTCACAGCCCTGAGAGGGCGACTGTGTAAGGGAGCAATCAAGCATGCTTTAGGAATGAGCTCGCTCGCCTTCCTACCTGTGACGGCCCCCTTCAAGTGCGCCTAAGAGAGCCACTGAGTCAGAAGGGGGGGGTGGGGGGGTGGGTGGGGGGGTGAGGAAGGAGGACAATAGATGGAGGGAACAAACAATCCCGAGAAGTCTATCATTCTGTGCGCTGTTATCTTAGGCACTGAATGCGAGAGGAGTCCCCCTTTTCTCCCCTGATGGTCAGCAGTGTTTTCAGGAGCCAGCGACACTCCTCTCACTCCATTCAGCGCCTCTCGACAGGTTCACAAGGGCAACAAGTGCAGTATATTATTTTTTTTTTCCCCCTCTTATTGAAGTGAACAGACCTCAGCTCCTGCGAGTTCACTCGTCCGTCAGAGTGTTTTTTTAACTTTGTTCTTCTGGACTCTTTTTTGCACTAGAGATAAACAATTAAATCAGTAACAAAATGTAGATTTATTTTGGATAAGATGTGGATTAAAGATGTTTCTTTCGAAAGTCGACGCCAAGCTGTGGAATGTACAAAATATCTACACAAAAAAAATTGAGTTTATCAACTATCTTCTCTTTTTTCCTTCACCCTGTCCTTCCAGCCTTAGCGAGTGGTAAAGATGCTTCCTGGCCACCAGCGCTCTCTAGTGTCTGCGTGGCCAGGGGGACGGACACCCTTTCCCCTTCGGTACTGAATAGGCTTGTATACCAAAGGGTTAAGTTGTCAAAATGTCTGAGCCCTGTTGCATCTGGTGCCATTTTAGTTGGCTAAAAATGCCACACAGGGCTGTGACGAAAGGCGAAGAAGCGGAGGAAAATACAGTCGTTACACACCCATGGGTTCGGTTTCTCACCTCATTAGCCACTGGCCTCCGTGACCAATTAGGCTTTGTCACCGTTGCTGGGGTCATTATGCTCTCATTTCGCAGCGCGCTCATTCAGCTGTCTCCGGGATGAAAACAAAGGCCGGCGTGAAAAACTCTCGCTGGCAGGGAGGCGCAGAAAGCCGATGTTCCTTTTTATAAATTGATCGAAAAATTGGACAGAAAGAGATCTCAAACAGTAATTAGAGCATTTTGTGGGCCATGTCATTGTCATTTTGGGGGAGACGTGTGTGTATGTGTGTGTGTGTGTGTGTGTGTGTGTGTGTCTGTGGGGTGTGTTACATGTCCATAACCGGAATTTCCGCAAACTTCAGTGGTCATGTGACCATAACACCTAACGGGTTAAAAGTTGCCCAAAGTTACACTCTGTAATAAGTTTGAACCTCACACAAACCAACACAAGTGATACCACCATGAGGACGGATTATGTGTAACACAGGCAGAAGTCAGCCGAGAGGTTTAATTCTGTTTAAATGCATTGACGACTCTGCGCAGGTCAGCGAATGGCCACCGGGCCCAAACAGAGGCCGGAGGGAAAGGGTAGTGCCGGTGTCAATCACCGAGTCAGACAGGACAAAAGGCTGTAATTGGCATGGGTCCACCTCAAACCCCCTCCACATACACCTCACAGCACCCCTGCTGCGACTGACCACAAGCTCACACACACACACACACACACACACACACACACACGCATGGCTTAGACCCGCACTCACACACACTCACCATACAACCATGCTGCAGGGACCGTGGCAGAGACAGCATGTTACAACACATTTACAACAGCGTGGAAATGCAGCGCAGGTCAGTGTGATGAGTAATCGCACACACAGTGTGTGTGTGTGTGTGTGTGTGTGTGTGTGTGTGTGTCGGAGCCTCTTTTTTGCGGACGACAAGACATTGTTTGCAGTGACAAAATGGTGCAAGTGCTCACTGCTGCTTCGTATTAAAGTATCGTAAAATGTTACAGTCGTTTATCAGAGTGATTGACCGATATGCACAGATTGCACAAAGTATTAATTGCTGATTACCTCAACCATAAACCTGCCATTAATATTTCCTGAAAGATTCAAATCTAATAATAATAATAATAATAATAATATGATGATGATGATGATGATGATGATGATGACGATAAAAAAGAAAAAAGAAGGAAAAGAAATACAAAAAAGGAAAATGAAATGGAAGAAAAAGGAGATAAAAAGTAGATGAAGAAGAAGAAAGAAAGAAAGAAAGAAAGAAAGAAAGAAAGAAAGAAAGAAAGAAAGAAAGAAAACGAATAAGATGAAAAAGAAGATTAAAATGAATTAAAATCAAAAGAAGAAAGGAAGATGAAAATTAAAGAATAAAAAGATTAAAAAGAAAGGGAAGAAAAACAAGAAGAAAACAGAATAGAAGAAGATAAAAAAAAGAAAGTGGGAAAAAAAAAAAAATAAAAATAAATAAATATAAATAAATATAATAAATATAAACTTTTAAAATGAATGTATAGCTACAAATGTTCTACTGGTAACACATTTATTTAACCAATTATTATTATTATTATTATTATTATTATTATTATTATTATTGCTGTTGTTAATGAATTTATTAACTGCACTCGTTATCATAAACAATTTCCGCATTACTTCAGCAGTTTTATT
This sequence comes from Pangasius macronema, assembly GCA_037577455.1. NCBI lineage: Eukaryota > Metazoa > Chordata > Actinopteri > Siluriformes > Pangasiidae > Pangasius > Pangasius macronema. The sequence continues at coordinate 22,506,253 of CM074951.1, read as the reverse complement.
AGTAATTAATGTAACTGTATTAATTGATGTTTATTTAAATGTTAATACATAAAGAAAACTTTTACTCCAGTGTGTTATAGTATATATTAATATCAATATTAATGTTAATATATTTATAGTATATATTAATATTACTAATAATACCAGACCAAATTATATCTTGTGATGTCATTATATCTATATGAGATGCAGACAGGAAGACAGACGCACTTACCTTCTGTCTCTGAACCTGGCACATGGAGAGAAATATATTATATATAATTTATTAGCTTCAACATATTACCTTTTATAACACGTTTAATAAAACTGTTTAACATTTTACACGTCACTTTTATTGCAGTTCTTTTAAAATTGACCTCTCAAGATATTTTCCGTCCATAGCCTTGACTCGTAGCACTATTTCACCATGTATTACTAATTCTATAGTGGCAGATCTCTAAAAAAAAAAGATTTCAGCAGGTTCTCTCTCTCCATCTCACTCTGTCTTTCTCTCTCCGAATGAATGAATGATTGAATGAATGGGAAACCAGTCCTTAACAGCAGGCTGAACATTAGGCTAATTCCTTGTGTTTAATACAAAAGGAGCAATTATATGCTAATCAGCTCAACTCGGCGCTGGCTCGGCTCCATCCGTTTGTCTCACTGGAGGCTAAAGGACCAGCCTGCTTCCTCTTAAAGTGATATGCCACACACACACACACACACACACACTGTCCCTTTAGACGAATCTACACACAGCTTATTCTTAAACAATCCTTTAGAGTTAGACTACATCGAATAGACACCACGCTAGATCTCATTAAAACTCATTGAGCTAATTTCTTTTTGTGAAATGACAAATCTAGATAAAGATGTCACTTGTTCTCGATCAAACCTGAAGCAAATTTGTAGTTTTATAAAAAATAAAGTGGTAGAAAGTGTCCGTTATTGTGTGCTACAAAATCGAAGTGTAGATATTATTTCGCTAAACAAAATAGCATCTTTACATATGAAGCAGTTTTAGGACTTGCCACCGAAAAGCTAACAACTTCAGGAGGAAGTAAGCATTCGATGTTAAGGCTAACCATTAGCAGGAGGCTTTCTAAAAAAGCAAACACAGCACCTTTCACTCTTTGCCCTGTCCCAATTCACTGTCAGACCCCTTTGTTTTAAAATGAACTTCCCTAAGTGGTTTCATTAAGTCCGGAGTCCACCACCCCAAAGCCTCAGCTTCACCCCCCGTTGAATTGGACCCCACCTCCTCCAAAGACCCCGAGAGTCTTTCTCCATCAAATGTACATTTACTAGTTGCTCGGCTTGAGACATCTGCTCCGTGCAACCAGTCAATATTGTTCCTCCTGCTCCCCCTCCCCGCTTCAAAGCAGTCAGTTCATTAGCTCTGTCGGCTTTACAAGCGCAGGCTAGCGCCTCTGAAAGTGAGCAGCCACAATGCAGGCCTCATTAGCCAGTGATTTATCATCAGGCAAAAGCCCAGGTTAACCTCTGACCAGCGCGGGCCTCCTTTCACCCTCTCAAAGACTCTATTGTCAGCTCCCCAGGGCTCCTGGCTCCCTGAAAGGAGGAGAAAGATGATCCAGTTAAAGTCACGTTATTCCAACAGCCATAGCAGAGATAAATGGAGATGGGCTTTGATGGATCGGCTAGCGGACTTTACTTCACAGAGAAGCCCTGCTTAGCTAATTTTTGATTACATGCAAAGTGCGCCATTATTAGCGATGGCATTTATGCATCTAAAATATGCCATAGTGTTAGGCCATAGTACATGTAAGTGTATGTATTGGGATTTAAGCTTGATGGTTAATTTTACTGTTTAATCACTGCAAAGGTCACATTAATAAAAAAAAAAAAAACCTCATAATATTCACTACCATAAATCTTGGTAGAAAAAAAAGATTATTGAAAATTCTTGTTATATTGTAATGATGATCAGTAAAACACAAATACATCCTCCAGCTATTCCAATTTTACAAACATTCAGATGATGATAAAAGTTAGCACGAGCCAGCTAGTTAGCTAGTTTCTCGTAATGTGACGGCACTGTTGGTATTCAATGTTAGCCAGGTCACTTCCTTGTTTAGTTAAATATTCATTTGAATCCTAGGACAAGTTCTGGGTTATAGTAAACATACATAATGTACTTTATAGTAAATGTGCTAATGCTTGCTAAGAATTAGTGAAAGTTGGTACAAGATTGTTGTCATGTGACACGCTAATCTTCAAGCACTGTTAGCCAAATCACCATTTTGCAAATGAAATATATAGTATGATTTCCGTTAAATCTCATGAGATATCATTAATGTAGAACTACACATGACAAGTTACGAGTTAAGTAAGCATATATTTAACGTACAGTATAGATTATAGGGGATGTGCTAATGTTGCCAGTAATGAATGAAAGCTAATAGATGGTGCTAAACATGCTAGCTGTCAGTGCTTTCCGCTTATTTTGTAATGAATGAACCAACACTTTAACGCCTGTTTAAATTCCAGACTTGGTTATGACCTAGCATAGTATAATGGATATTGATGCTTATAACAAATGAAAACAAATAGGTGCACATAAGATACTAGCTTAATTCTTTGTTAGCCTTTTGCTTCAAACCCTGAAGGCTGGAACAGAGCCATTAGCAGGTAATATAGTGTGCTGTTAAAGGAAACTTTGGTGTTCAGTAACTCCACTTCACCTTGTCTTTAATCATTTTCCTATAACAACACACCCTGTGCTGTGTTTTATTGCTTACATGAGATATTAGCCTAAGTTGGCATGTTTTTCCTTTATATATTTACAGATACAAGCGAGTGTTATGAATATATCCTATCATTTCATCAGAGACTTCATCCACAGCCTACAGTGAGTCCCAAGCAAAATTCTGATTCAGATATTATTTAATACTATAATGTGTATTTCTATCATGACTATATCCACACCCTGACACTGCGAGTAAGTTTAGTGCCTGTCTGTCATTGCTAGGGTTTGGCAGTCGCAGTGTCCGGCTGCATCCTGTGCTGCATTGTACGAGTCTTTATGCGTTAAACGCTGAATCCCTAAACTGCTGTCTCTCTTTGACAAGTCAAACAATGAGGATGTTGTGGCTTCCATATGGTCTTCACCCAACCCTCTGCTACGTATAAATCTCGCCATAGACCAGCAGGATAATGCATCACCCGTGATTTGTAAACTGTTTTGTTAACCAGCGCATTATCAGAAAGAAGGAGAAAGGAGGGGTCGCCGTTGAAAATGCGAACAGTTGGTGTGATGTAAGAAATGCAGAGCCGGGGTTTCTTTCCTGCTCACCCTTTCCCTCCCTCCTGCATACACCCACACCGGCGCAGGCTAACGAGGCATGACTGAGTCGTACCAGCTGCTCGGATCTGTCGCTCACGGGTGGTGCTGCCCCCTGCCAGACCTGGAGCGCTCCACCCACAGAGAGAGAGAGAGAGAGACAGGGGCCAAGGACCAGGATTTCAGTCGTCAACATCCAATTTTGCAATAATTCTGGGTCCAGTTCCAGTGTAAAAATCTTGTACAGGGTTAATTAACTCATGCAATGTTCAGTGAAAGGAATAATGAAGTTTATCCCTTTATGCCAAAAGGCTAGTTAATCAGACGAGAACATGCTTGGTAACATTGTTAACAAGTAAGGAAAGCCAGTTTAGCATTCATTGGGCAAAAGCTGTATATCAAACAGAGTTATATAATATAAATTAAATTATGGATATATTGTCATTGAAGTAGCTTTTACATACAATTAAGCTTTTTCTATTTTCTGCAGCAAGTGTACTCCATTCATGTCGCTCATATAAACACAACCAACAACTAACTTTACTACATACATGTGATACAAGCTGTTGCTATGTCATATTAAACCCTGTGCTAGGAAAGAAAGTGATTTCAGGCTCAAGATGGGTTACAGTGTAAACCCATATGAGGATGGGTTCTCTGTTGAGTCTGGTTCCTCTCAAGGTTTCTTCCTATCACCATCTNATACTTTTGTTTGTGTAAAGCTGCTTTGAGGCAATGACCTTTGTAAAAAAGCGCTATACAAATAAAAATGAATTGAAAAAAATGAATTGAAGATGGAACTATAAATGTACTCAGCTCACTGTGTCAGAAATCACATAACCATAAAGTATGTGTGAGACACTTAGCAACTTAGGTCCCTATAAACATTCCTTAGGTTAGCTGTATTCAAATTGTACATCCAAAAAAATAAACAAGATACCAGCCATGTCTTGGGTGATCGACTACATTTGGAGAAAATGTAAAGGAGAAAATTATACATTCAGGTCCATAAATATTGGGACACCTGCAGTTAAAGCACATCTTGTCCGTTTCATTTGAAATCCATTGTGGTGGTGTATAGAGCCAAAAATGTCAGAATCATGTCGATGTCCCAATATTTATGGACCTGACTGTATATGGTGAGGGAAACATTATTGAGGTGAAGGGGAATTTATTTGGAGGATGGAATATATTCGTTGGGTTAAAGAGGAAATGGTGAGAGAGAGATATTATTGGGGTGAGAAGGGGAAAATCATTTATGATGAGAAAACATGAGGGTGAAAAAATATTTGGGGTGAGGGAAAATTATTTGGAGAGAAAGAAAATGAGTTGAGATTGAGGAAAATATTGTGTGAGGTAAGAGGGAAGTTTGTTTGGTTTGAGGAAAAGGATTTTTAGGGTGAAGGGGGAAAAAAAAATGAGTTTTTTTGTTGCCACTATTGCATTAACACCTTCACTGAATTAACTTTGAGTCATTAGTCATTAGCGTTCATGAAAATGAAACAAATGTAAATAAGGTAAATGAAGCAGTGTATTAGGCACTGTAGGGGTTAATTCAATAGTACATTAATACACTCAATGTCTCTAGACATGGAAACTTACAGCATTGAACTGTCACCACATCTATGTCAGGTAAGACACACCAGTATGTGTGTAAACTCGACATGAATTAAGCTAATTAAGTAGGATTTAAGACTTCTGAGTGTTCTTGCTTGCTTACAGCAGATGTGTTAAAGCAGAGTTAACACATGAGCCATGAGCTGGAGAGCTGGAGGACTGAATCATTCACAGACCTGAAATACTGAATACAACTACAACTCTAAAAGCTAAAAGCCTCAACTCTATGAGTGATGAAGTGATGGGGATTTACACAGTATAGCAATCAATATGAAAAAAAACAAAACAGTAAAATCTGCCTGATTTAAAGCACAATCTCCGGTGTTTATGTGTTTATAACATTATTAGATACTATGTTAAATGAATACCTGCTGTGTTGAATGAGATTAAGCCTAGAAATGAAGCATAATGTTATACTTGAACAGAGAAGTTTTGTTTTTTGGATCGCTGGTTTTGAAAAAAAAAAAAAAAAACAACAGTACTTTAGACTGTGGACAAGTTACATAAATCTTTAAAAAAAAAAAAAACAACAACAAGTAATTGAGAAAAATAATCAAATAATCAAATAATAAATTTATCATTTTATTGATTCTATTTTCCTTTTTTGTCACCATTAAAGTAAAAAAAAGTTTGACTCCATATCTCAGCTGCTTTCCTATCTTACAGTTAAGTTTTTATTGAACTGACTCTTTTAGCTGGCATCTGGTGGTTTAAATAACGGCCACCCTGCTCTGGTTTAATCAACATTCCTCAAACCTTTAAGGATTTTCCTCAGATAAAGTGTTTGATCAGAAGCAGAGGTGAAATTGTAAATTATTGGAAATTAGGATGAAATGCTAAAACATATTTAGGGAATAGTTTAGTACTTTATCAAAACGAAATCAAATGCAGAAATACTTTTTATTTTTAATCCAGTTATCAGCACGTACTATTTTTAATATCCTGTAGCATATTTCAGGTCACACCTCATTTTGAAATATCTTTCTTTAAATCTATATAATTTTTCAGTCTCATTTAGTTTAAACCTGTGGTTCTCAAAGTCGGGTCCGGGGACACTGGTGGAAATCAGCCGACCATATCAACAAAGTTACATTTATTATTGAGCTCCTATAGTTTTTAGCCTGTTTTAGTCATGTGATAGACTAAATAGATTTGATGCCAATTTCAATAACTCTAAAAGACATTTTCTATAAACAGTGTTAACTTGGATCTAATGTATTCTGGGGTAGAAAATTGAAGAATTGGTCCTAACAAACATGCTGTTGATTTTACGATTCAAATAATGAGTATAATAAATGAGAATAATAAACTAATAATGATAAATCATAAAACTAAAAACAATTGCATCAAAAAAGTTCCAATGCGACAGTTCAATCAGCTGTTGAAAGGGTGGAAAAAAATAAAAAAAAGGAAAAAGCTGCCATATCGAAGAAACTCTTTAGTGGTAGTGTAAGCCTGTCAGTAATCCTTTTCTCCTCGGACACAATTTCGAACGTTTCCATTTGCTCTGAAGTACTTTTTCGGCATGTTTGATCCCAAAAAGTGTCGAAATGAGATTCCAGAAATACGAGTGGGCCTTTTCAGAGTGTTTATAGGTTTATAAAAACGGCTCTCTCGTGGAGCTCAGAGTTGTGTGGTCCGATCGGGCCATTCTCTCGAGCATCACTTGAAACGTCCAGCGCGGTTTCAGCGAGTCTGTTGTGCTAAGACTTTAAGGCATTTGCTTTGTAGTGCTTAGTTTGGTTAGCATGCAGAAGATTTGGGACAAAAAAAAAATCCCTGATACTCTCTCTCTCTTTTTCTAAGACACACACACACACNCACACAAATGCACCTCTTTACAAAAGTCCCTCAGAGCTTAAAGAGGGACAAAATGAAAAGTTGTACGTCTGCTAAGCAAACAGAACAATCTAATGGATCCCCTTCTTCTCCGCCCATTGCAATTATGCGGAGAATATGGCTCGATTGGTTCACATCGACAAGACTAGCGCTAATCCCTCACATACATGTACATATCACATTCAGCAGCATGACTTCACAGCCACCCAGGCAGCCCGAGAGCAGGCGTGGAGACCTCCAGGAGGGAGAAGCGGCCTCCTTCAGCTCTGAATGAGCTAATGGAGGATATGTTAATGGAGCCGGAGATTATGGGATTACCACTCGTCTAACAGTTATTACAGATGTTGGTAAACGGGCATTAAGGGCTCTGCTAATGCTGTCCTATTCATATGATGACCGATCCAGCAGTGCCGGAGCTGCGTTTGATACTGACGATGGGGGACACGATGTTTTTGTGCTGTGGTGGGTCCTCGTTTAGGGCTGGGCTGACGCACACACACTGGTGTAAATACACACACCAATGCAATGTATACACGGTTCTTCAATTGAATTCGTATGGAGGTTTCAGAGGCCGTTTGTTGACATATTAAGCCTTTGATTTGTATTAATCTTGCGTAAATTGATTATTCACACCCACAACGCCTTCATCATAATTGTATAAATGCAGCTCTAGACATTCTCCCTTGCTGATAAACTGTTTGAATAGTGACATCTACACTACGACATTCCCCCATGTGTAGGACTGTCTGTTTCAGAGTAACTAATATCCCCCTTTGTAAGCAGTTCTGGTGAGTCAAACAAGTCATTAAGATTATCTCGGCACGACAAAAGAGAAGTTGGAAACGGCAAACAGAGGAGGCAAATCAAACAGCGCTTTGTCTGAGAGGCTTTGGTGTGCTAGTGAGGTCCATACCAATTTGGAGATTTATGAACTTTCTCAATCTCTCACTTTCTCTCTGCTCTGGGAAAATCACAGAGATCTGGCTTTCTTTTTTTTTTGATGTGTTCAAAAGCATTATCCCCGACTGGAACGGCTCAAATCAGCTTGACTATTTACCATATTACTGTCAACAATTCTCTACAGAAACGTGTGTGAGACAATATATGAATCGAGCACACATACACACACACTATGCACTCGCTAATGCTAATGCTCACGCTAACACTAACACAACTTCATTGGAGCACAGTGGGTGTCATCTGACCTGATACAGCTGTCTTGTCAGGTCATATCACTTGTATCAGTGTCAGTGTGCTTAGATTGTCTTCTGCCTCATTGTAAGTGACTCTGGAACACAACTAGAATGAAACATCTGACCGATACATATATGTAAACCCAAATCAACCTGGTCTCACACTTACAAATTCAATAATTTTCACACCTCATGTCATGTTATGGCAGTCAGCTTGGCCAAGCCCAGTTCTTGGTAAAGGAATTTATGGAGTTTATGGAGACTGAGCGCAATTTTACAACAGTTTTCTTTCATTATTATTTCTTTGTGCTATATCTTGAAGGTGTTCATAGGCAGCTGGTTGGCATTCATCACATCACATCAAGCCGAACTCATTTTTGCCTTTGATCTTTAGGGTTATCAATCATTTTGTCACATACAGTGGCACCACCATTTATTTAAAAAATTATTTGCATTTAAATCTGGAAATAAACACGTTTTAGAATGTTGAAATATTTAAAACAAAGACATGTAAATGTTCCATATCTTGAATATTTAATATTCAAGATTCTGCACTATTTCTAGCTCCCTATTTAAACATAAGCAAGAGGTCAGATTCTCCTCATGTCTAATCTCTTCCATTGATCTAAAATAGATCCTCAGGTTTTCCACGAACTTGTGGAGTCCATGCTAGCTCGAGTGCACACTGTCATTAAAGCAAAAACGACACACATCAAAAACTACGAAACTCTGAAATTCGTAATGAAAATTGTTGTATTAAAGAAAAAAATGCAAAATAGAAGCACTTTCACTAGTGCTCTCAGACCTTTGGACCCCACTGTATATTTTTAGAGAAAATTATATCATTTAAAAGAAGTTGTTTTTTGAAAATTATGTTTCCTTGTTCGAGAAATAGAACCTTTGTGAATCTTTGTGTGTAGTTTGCTTTATTTTACATTCTTTTCAAGGGTGCCAATAATTATGGAGTTGACTGTTACAGAGAATAAAAGGCCTTCACAGTCACCAAATTTCAAATCCCATACTTAATTAAGGGAATTAATTGCTAAAATACCTAATTAAGTGAGGGAATATGTTTCTTAAAAACGGTGTTCTTACCTCGAGATATATACACTCACTGTCCACTTTATTAGGAACACCTGTACACCTGCAACATCAGCTGATCATGATGCAGTACAATGCATACAATCCTGCAGATACAGGCCAAGAGTTTCAGGTAATGTTCACGTCTAAAATGTGATCTCAGTGGTTTTGACCCTGCTATGGTTATTGTTGCCTGACAGGCTGGTTTGAGTATTTCAGAAATATTCTGTTTTTTTTTTTCACATTCAACAATTATAGGAAAGACGACAAAAAAAAACTCACTGTGAGGCAGCTCTGCAGAAAGCAGAAAGGCTAAGGAAAGGCTAAACTCAAATAACCACTCTTACCAACCACGGTGTGCAGAAAAGCATCTCAAAACACATAACACATCAAACCTTGAGGTGGATGAGCTACAACAGCAGAAGAGCACATCAGGTTCCACGCCTGTCAGCCGAGAACAGGACTCTGAGACTAAAATGGGCACAGACTTCAAAATAAGTATAATAACTGAGCAGTAAACACTAAAATAGCATCAATTCTTACAGTTCTACTTAGTGTTTTCTGAGTAAATGGGCTGGACGGTTGTTCCAGGCTTTGGCTCTGTTGGTGAAATGCCAGACAGCTCAGAAATGTGGTGTAATACTTAATATGGCCCTTTATTTAACATAATACAATTTCTCCGTAACATTGCTTTTTAAAGAAAATGACAAACTGACACATTAATGCAGCAGGCATAAAATAGGCATGTATTACAAAATGTATATACAAAATGTAGCATGCCTGTGGCTGATGCATAGTTCACCCCCAAGGAAGTATGAGAGATTTAACTTTTAACCTCACCTTAAAATAAATATTTATGAGTACAAACATCACATGCATAACCCCAGAAAAGCTACACTAAATTCATGACTGATCAGTATATCTTAATGAAATCAAAATCATTTACAGAGCTGTCATAGGTTGTTCCTGACTTATAAGCTCTGTATTAGCTAGTAATGATGCTTTATTACAGTGCTATAAACGGAGTAATCATGCATCACTTAAGTTCAGGGCTATAAAGTTCCTCCAGGAAACAGCTCAAACTCCATAATGATGATATCCAAATATATATACAAGTATATATACAGGAAAATAAAGTTAAATCAATAAATAAACTTTCACGTATGTGCTATCATGTATGTGCTATAAGTGCTGTGATTGTTCATAAATCTATTTATTTTGTAAAATATCTATGTGATAGCTATATCTAGGCATCATATCTACTCATGCATTATTATATAAATACATTATTCAGTGCTTATGCATGTGTTATGAAGTCATTATGTGGACAGCCTTCAAAGAAGGTCTTACCAAGTCAAGTTATGTTGCCCTCTGCTGACAGAAGAAGAACATTTTTTGTGTATTTTATTAATGTTCAGTCATGTTTGATATTATATTCTAACAATATGCTCTGTAGAGTGTGTTGTAATAATAATAACAATCATCATCATCATCATCATCAACAGCATGTATATCTGTCATACATCCTGGTTTATCCTCCAAGTTCACCTTTAACAAAATCTGATTTTACATTAGTTAGTACACTAGTACAGTACATCATTTCACTTGTTACATTAGAGCTGAGCATATACAGTTAAATGCAATATCTTAGATACTAAGATGCTGGGGGTGGCACAGTGGGGCCGTGTGTAGCGTTGCTGTCTCACAGCTCCAGGTTCCTCAGTTCAGTCCTGAGCTCAGGTAACTGTCTGTGCAGAGTTTCACATGTTCTTTCCATGTCTGCGTGGGCTTCCTCCAGGTGCTCTGGCTTCCTCCAGCCTCCTAAAACATGCCAGTAGGTGAATTAGCGACTCTAAATTGCCCCCATATAGAGTGAGTATTTGATAAAACTGCGATGAACAGGCGTCCCGTCCAGTGTTCCCAGGATAGGCTCCGGATCCACCACAACACAGACCAGGATAAAGCGCATACTTAAGATGAACGAATTAATAAACACATTTGGTGGAACATGTGTATTTGTCTTATTTTCCTTATTTAATTTCCATTCTGTAAAGAAACTTTTCAGAAACTGAAAAATCCTTCTATAGGTCTGGAATATAACTCTGAATCTGAGAAGTGAAAATGAACAGTTATCCAGATGACCTGTAATTTGGTGAAATATTTCATTATATTTTTATTTTTAACCATAACCTAATGCATGAATATTAAACACCTTGATCAGCAATTTACAGTAGGATAAGACTCAATTTTCAAGAGAATGTCCTCAACCTTGGAGTTTGTTTTTATTAATGATACATTAAAAAAAAACCAAATCAGTTAATGCATCTGTCTGTGAACTTTTATTGATCTGATTCGTACACAGATTTAAATCAACCTGGTTCTCAATGAACTCAGATTAATCTCTTTTGAAATGCAGGTTTGTGCACCATGATGTGTCTATAAACACTTTATACTGTCATAAATTCCCCTGAGGAATTTATACTAACTATGTAATACCAACTTCTCCACAATACATCACCTTAAAATCCATTGTGCTGAAACGAATCACCTAAATGTGTGTGAAGCTCAGATGTTTTCGGCCTTTCTTTATGATCTTCTTGTTCCAGGCTCCTTTTCATTATTTAAAGAAAAGAGAAGACAAGACTGGGCATTGTAATATTGCAGCACTGTGGCATTAGTGAAAAGCAGGAGTGAGGAGCGATGGAAACCCCAGTGAGTGCAAGGATGTGAGCTTTCTTTTGGTGGTGGCATCTATTTTGTGCTAATAAAACCATATTTTGGGTGAACTAGCGTGAGGTGAGCGTCGCCTGGATAAATGAGTCCCATTCATGTGGGTTTAAGAGTGCAGCGTGGGGCTGCAGGGGGCAGCGTGGGGCAGCGTGGGTCCCTGGCTGTGCTCTAATCCCAGTGCTTGTGTTCAAACTAGTGCACTTCGCTGGTGTGTAAGATCCTCCCTACAAATTGCTAGTGTGTTTGGAACATTTGATGCTTGGAGAGCAAGAAAAATATCAAATGGCATCAAGTAACTTGGCAAAAATGTTTTATTTTCAAAATTTCATTATCTATTATTTTGATCAGTGAGGAAGTTGCCATATTTGATTAATAAAATTTACATCCACTTGGTTCTATACATGGCTAACAAGCTAAGCAACTCTACCCATTTCCATAAACCAGAGAAATCAGCTAGTAGAGTCTAGCATTCTTCCTAGATTGTACTAGCTACGGTATAAATGAGGCCTACTTTCAATGAAAAATGCTAACGGCAGCCATTTTATCCTGTCAACCTGAAATATTGACATACACTTCCTTTAAAATGGCTTTTTAATGAATGCCGTTCAAGTGACAAACGGATCACCTTTTTTGCTCTCAAGATTCTTTACAATCTTTGAAATATCCATATGAGTAAGCTATTTAGACAAGAATCAACCAAACTAGCATTTATGTAGCATTTAGAAGTGACTAGCATTTGGGAATAAGTTAATATAATACAGGTGCAGTGAACTAATTAACAAAAAAAATCCCAGTAGTAAACTGCCCCTAGGTGTGAGTGAGTGTGTGAATGTGTGTATAGTGTCCTGCGATGGACTGGCCTTCCATCCAGGGTGTATTCCTACCTCATGCTAGATGTTTCCAGGATAAGCACCGGATCCATCACAGCCCTAACCAGGACAAGGTAATTACTAAAGATGAATGAATGAAAGATATACTAACATTTGCTGTAACCCAAAACAGGATATAACCAACTAGATTTATGCAGATAAATCTAGATTTTTGACATTTGAAGACACTGAAATATGTTGGAAACAGCTATTTTTTAAGACCCCAACACTTTTTAACCCTCCTGAGTTTTCACTGTGGAGGGTGAAGTAGACTTTGTAGGGAGTAAGGGAATAGGCATGATGGCGTCTAAATAAAATGCAACAATCCCCCCTGTGCTCCAGGGAGGACCCGCCTGTTGTTCACAGGGTTTGGAGAAAAGGGACGCGTCTCCTACTCAGGTTTGGGCTGCGCTAATTTAACTGCGTAAAATCGGATTGAAAGTGAGCCAGCGGTGTTTATGTCAGTTCACATCTCGTCAGATTGCGAGGGTGTGAACTGAAGTCGACAGTACAGAGGGCTAATCCAGAACTAAAGCCAAAATAATTAGGGGCCCCATATCTAATCCCTCCTGTTCTTTCTCCTGCTCCTGAATCGCATTAAAATAAGGCAGTGCTGGCAGCTAGCACTTTCCCCAGAGAGCAAACTTTAAATGTGTAAAAAAAAAAAAAAGTGACAGCTAAGAAAAGGAAAGGATCATGAAGTTGTTAATAATCAGCATATAATCAGACTAAATATACTAACTGGAGGCAATGCCTTAAAATGTAAAAATGATACACCGTAGTAGAGCCTATTCTTTACAATTTTGGCTCCATTTTGGTTCCAAAACTTTTCTAACGTCATCAGATTCTGATGTTTGTTTCCAATATTTCAAACAAAAAGGATTTTTGGAATTTTTTGGGGGAAATTTTCGTGGAGATGCTTTAAAGATTTAAGGAGAAACTCCATATTTACAGTTTAAAGAGAGAGAAAAGTCAGAATACATAATTTGTATTTGTATAAGTAACATTTTAGAATTAGACGCTGGTGGGCATGATGGCTTGGTGGTTAGGACGTTTGCCTCACACCTCCAGGGTTGGCGATTTGATTCCTGCCTCTACCCTGCGTGTGTGGAGTTTGCACGTTCTCCCCGTGCTTTGCAGGTTTCCTCCGGGTACTCCAGTTTCATCCCCCAGTCCAAAGACGTACTTTGTAGCCTGACTGGCATTTCTGAATTGTTCATGGTGTGTGAGTGTGTGTGTGATTGTGCCATGTGATGGGTTGGCAACCTGTCCAGCCCTGCCGTGTGCCCAGAGTCCCCTGGGATAGGCTCCAGACTCCACGCAACCCTGTGTAAGATAAGCGGTGCAGAAAATGGATGGACATTAGTGACGTTTGTACGTTTTTTTTAAAAATTGAAGTTCATTTGAGTGTTGAGGTTGTTACTTTTAGATTAATAGACAACTGTACACTTTGCACATGACATTTAGTTTCAAAGCTTTCCCAAACTTTTCCATAATTTAAGGATAAACACACACATCACTGCATTCAGATAGACGAAAGGGTTTCTTTTTGGATGAACAGACGTTCACGTTCTGAGCTACTTCTCTTAGCTAACCCTCTCTGAACTCAGGTGTAGGGTTTGACATACAAACACCTACAAGTTCGATCAGATTAGAATTTTTTTCTAATCATTCATTAGAAATTCATGTATTTTCTTTCTGCTTTTCCTGCTCAGGTCATCTCCCCAGACGTCCCTAAGCCAGCTCTGAGATATAAGCTCTATAAGGGTTTCCTTATTGGAGACGATTAGTATACTATGAACCTAGCCAAGGAACCAGTGAAGAGCTCTTTTCTGTGACCTGATGGATGCAGAGAGTTGGAAAGGGTGCATTTTATGTACTAAATATTTGTGAGCCCTGCCTAAAAAAGAGAATACACACACTTCCTGTGTGCAGGACATGACTACATTCTGTAAGTGTCATGATATAAAGACTACAGCTGATGGGTTAGTACTGTTGTTATTGTAATTGTGGTTGAGATGACTGTTGCTTAATGCTAATATTATTCACATTAATTGAGGTTGTAGATATTTGTCCTGGTTTGTAACTAGTTCCCCACAGATATGGCACATTCTGTAGAGTAATACTCCATGCTGAGGCAATGATAGGAGTCTAGTAATAAAGGAAGTGGAAATGGGGAAATGTAGTTATTTTAAATGATCTTATTAGTCACATTTATTGCAGTATTAATAATATTAATTATTAGTTGCATTTTAAATTAGTAAGGTTACAGGGTGAAGAGGTGAAGAAGGTACAGGAGTTTAAGTACCTGGGGTCAACAGTCCAGAGTAATGGTGAGTGTGG
>CM074951.1:22471335-22491199 GCA_037577455.1 Pangasius macronema | reverse complement strand
GAAGATAGGGATAGGTGGAGAGTGATGATTCGCTGTGGAGACCCCTGAAGGGAAAAGCAGAAAGAAGAAGAAGAAGAGTTGCATTTTAAATTAATAGTCTGTATTGTGCAAGTCTTTTATGGAGATGATTTAGGGTTAAAATGAACCATTCTCCAAAAAATTATTTTTTTTCTTCCTTTGAAAAAATTGTGATTTACTGTTAATATTTATATCTTTTTTTTTTCTATTTTCACTGTTGTGTTTTATTTTAGATTAATGCAGAGCTGTGAAATTGCGCACTGTGCACCAGAGGTTTCGCAGTATGACTGTGGCTCTGTGAAAGTCTGTATTTGGTTTAGTGGATTTACCACCAGATGGTGATCTTGAGTAACTAGTCACCGAGCATCCTCAGCACTATAACCTAGAACCATGACACAGTCTACAGTTCTAATGATTGTGAAATATAATTATAAATAAATTTATAGCAAAGCTTTTTCATATCTCACTTTCCTTTTTTATTTCATTTATTTTTGATTAGTCCAGCACAATTATACAATAATACTGGTTTCAACTTATTTTTCCTCTTATTTTACAGATATTCTAACTTTCAAAATTTATATGCGCATGGTGCAAAAGTTTGTATACCCATGCCGAATGAATGTATCTGAGTGTCTCTTTATAGCTCATTATTATAGAAATGGTATTACTTGAGTTTCCTTTGGCACCTGGCATTTCGTTATTGCTCTCTCTCTTCTTCCCACGTTCTTCTCTGTGCCATTTGGGGGCAGTCGTGGCCTAATGGTCTGAGAGTNAGTGAATGACCAGCGCTCTCTGCCACCCTCAATACCACGACTGAGGTGAGACCCTTGAGCAAGGCACTGATCCCCCAGATCCGCCGGAGCTAAAATGGCTGCCCACTGCTCCGGGTGTGTGTTCACGGGTGTGTGTGTCCACTACTGTGTGTGTGCACTTGGATGGGTTAAATGCAGAGCACAAATTCCGAGTATGGCCATAAAGTCACTTCACTTCACTTCAAAAATAAATAGCAATGGTCTGTGAGTTGTAGTGAAGGAGGTGCAGCCTGTCAGTCTCATTGATAGAGAGGAGGCGTGGCCTCTGTGACTGTCAGTTGTAGTGAGAAAGGTGTGACTTTTATGTCTTGTCAAGGGCGTGGACTCTGTCAGTTCCAGTGAAAGAGGCGTGGCATTTGTGACTCTGAGTTGCAGTAAATGGGGCATGGCCTTGGCACCTGTCAGTCACAGTGAAAAAGGTGTGGCCTGAAGGAGGCGTGGCCTCTGTGTCTGTCAGTTATAGTGAAAACGGCATGGCCTTTATGTCTGTCAGTAGCACTGCAGAAGGCATAGCCTCTGTCCCTGTCAGTTGTAGTGAAAATGGCATGGTCTTTGTTTATCAGTTGCTATGAAGGAGGCATGGCCTCTGTTCCAGTAAGTTTCAGCGAAGGAGGCGTGGTGTCAACCTCCTCAAAGCTAACATTTTGTTTTGATTAAAAATGATCACACAATACTCAGTCACAATACTGAATCACGCAGTACTGAATCATGCAATACTCAATGTAATGATTTCTGTATGACATATTCCATAGAAACAACTGTCTGTCACATTTTGCTGAATCATTCACTGTTCTGAATGTATCTTTCAAACATCACATTTTTGCTCACATAGCGAAATACTCAAAATATCATCTTACATAGCCCTGAAAGAAGGAAAAAAGGGGAAAAAAAGAAAGGCTGAAAGACCCTTTGTCAAGGGAGCAACAGTGGAGGTCTGGAATTCTGGGACTTGAACTCACAACCTGTTACTAGCGCAGAACAAACCACTGTGCTACCACAGCCCCATAAACAGAATAAACAGAGTAACTCTGGAGGATATGATAAAATAACATCACAAAATATTAAAGAACAAATAGTAAGAAGAAGTTCTGAAACTGCTTTTAAAAAGCTTTCTTTGTTAAAACTTAAAACATTCATGTTTTATGTTTATCTTTGAATATTTGTATGTCTATATTAGAGATTTTATATGAGTAGGTAATGTGATAAGGAACAGTATAGGGAGTAGTTTTTTACTGATATCTAAATTCTGCAAAAAAATCCATGTGTGGATATTTATGTATTTCCTTGTGTGTGTGTGTGTGTGTGTGTGTGAGAGAGAGAGAGAGAGAGAGAGAGAGAGAGAGAGAGAGAATTAGACTGTTTATGCCTGAAACAGCTTTGGCAAAGCAGGAACTCAGCCCAGGTCAGGAATGTCAGGCAGGAAGTCCTCCGGCTGCTTCAGAAATAGACTTCCTGCTCCCTGCTGCCCCTTTGGGTGTGAGTTGGGCTTCTTCTGAGGTGTTGACAGAGAAGGTGGGCCATTTAGAGCTACAGCTGAGTAACCCACCATCTTTCACAGGATCTAGGTTAGGTTTGGCATAATGGGTGTGTGTGTGTGTGTAAGTCAGCTCGGCAAAATGAAGGCGTCTCATTCATTCTTCATTAAGCACTTTACCCTGGTCAGGGTCTCAGTGGAACACTGGGCATGAGGTAAGAATACAACCTGGATGGGGAAGCAATCCATTGCAGAGCACAATGCACAATATTCACATCTAGGGGCATTTTATCATAACCAATGAAGTGACTTTGTGGCCAAGTGTGGTGACCCATACTCAGAATTTGTGCTCTGCATTTAACCCATCCAAGTGCACNCCGGACCCGAGACTCGAACCCACGACCTTCAGGTTCACCTTCAGGTTACAAGTTCGACTCTCAGACCATTAGGCCACGACTGCCCCCACCTACCAGCATGTTTTTAGGGGGTGGGAGGAAAACCAGAGAACCCAGAGGAAACCCATATGGAAGAACATTCAAACCTCCATACAGACAAT
Organism: Pangasius macronema; assembly: GCA_037577455.1. Taxonomy (NCBI): domain Eukaryota; kingdom Metazoa; phylum Chordata; class Actinopteri; order Siluriformes; family Pangasiidae; genus Pangasius; species Pangasius macronema. Next base: position 22,488,339 of record CM074951.1, on the reverse strand, counting down.
AACTCAAGCTCAAGATTGTGCCTACTTTGCTTGATCACAGCCCCTTCTTTACTAGAAAACAGTGGGAGAGTGCTTCAGTATTGATGTTCAAATGCATTTGGAAGATTTTTCAGCTATGAAAATTAAAGAAATGGACAGACTGTTCTAGTCTCAGACACACAGGGCCACTGTAGGCCAAAAAGATGGTTGGTAAAAGCTCTTGCTGTAGGCTTGCATGACAATATAACATTATGTCTGGGTATAAAGTATGTATGAGGCCATACAAGTGCTCTCAGTGGACTTAATGATCAGGTAATAACAATGGCTTTGTGCCCTTGAGAATGAGCTCGGCACTAAAAGCTAGCCTTTTTCCTCTTCCTTATGCAAAGGGAACTGCTTCTTTCAACGGAAAAGCTCACTTAATCTGTCACGGTGCTTTAATTAGTATGGCATTTTGCGCCGTCGACATACAATTGAATCCTATTTTTGGTACACAATGTGGCCAAACAGAGAAGTTATGCCACGACATTCTCAGCTGGTGTATTCATGAAACACAATCAACTCCAAGCAACATTTTGTCATAAACAACTTGTGACCTTATTTTACTAATATACCTGATTACACACAGTATAATCATATAACCAAATCAAAATAGTTCCATATTCATATGCCATTTTCACCTTCTTGACAAACACGTGCACTTGTCCTCGCATCCTTTCTGCAAGAGAGCATCTAGGTCATTCGTCTAGGCATTATGCGTGTGTTCTTCTCCAGGAAACATGAAGTAAACACAGACATGGGGTCGAGGTCAAAGGCCGCATGGATAAACAGCCTCCTGAAGCGGTCTCGGTTTTCAGATCACAATTGTGTTTTTCCCCGAGCGTGCAGCTGTGGATCATCTTTTGCACATTTCCAGAGAAGCCCTAAAACTTCACTTGACTATTAACACTACACCCTCAAACAGCTGGGAGACAAGAGGAAACTTTAAATGGTTTGACCTCTGGGTGACATCATGATGTGAGTTCCTCTCGTTATTTATTTACGTCTATCAAAACACATTACTATTTATAATGGCTTGTAAAGAAGAAATAGAAAATAACGGAGTGTAGCAAAGAAATAAAATTAAATTAAAATATACGATTCGGAAACAAAGGGAAAAATTAAACTATAATAAAATTAATAAAAATTCAGCAATACATTTACGTTTACATTTAAAAAGAAAGTTGAATGACCAAGATTACTTCGGATATAAATGAATATGAATAGGCATGTTTTTAAAATACAAATATAATTATTATTACTGTCAAATATTCTGATTTTGGAGAACAACATCAAAATGTATTAATAGTTTAGTTCAAATTTGAGATTCATGGCACTTTGAACAGTATAAAATGCAATGAATCCCGTCAGTAAAGAAATTTAGACTTACACTACTTACATAAATAGAAATTACACGAAACGTAAAACAACACAAATGGAGCGTCGTTAGAGGACAAGAATCAATGACATGAAGCAGAGCCACTGTTTTTGCAATAACAGCAAAAAAAACAGTGTTTTACTCTTCTATACTAAAGTGATTATCCAACAATTATATTACAAATATCATTTATTACAGATATTGTGGAATGTCTGCAAGACAAGATAGTTGCTGATATCGCTTACATTATAGCAGCTATAAACACTTGTTCCCTCACCAGACGTGGGGCAGTCGTGGCCTAATGGTCTGAGAGTCGGACTTGTAACCCAGAGGTGAACCTGAAGGTTGTGGGTTCGAGTCTCGGGTCCGGCAGGGATTGTAGGTGGGGGGAGTGAATGACCAGCGCTNGCACTTGGATAGGTTAAATGCAGAGCACAAATTCCGAGTATGGGTCACCACACTTGGCCACAAAGTCACTTCACTTCTTCACTTCACTTATATTTTCTCTCTCTTAAGGTTAATAGCACACAAATTTCAGTTTGTCAGATTACAGAGAAGCTGGAAAGTGCAAACTCCTCTGTCCGGAAGACTTTCCCATGATGGAAACCTGGCTGTTACAAAGCGCTGAAAGCACTGGAGACTCCTTCCATAAATGTTACATAACAATCTTCTTACAGAAAACATCACCATATCAACAATTAGACGTTTTTCTTTGTTAACTAACAGCCCTTTTTTAATCTGTTTATTATTAGTCTTAGATTATGTGGCATCTGCCATACAAGTTCTTAGTATGTAAGCAATAATGTACTACAATGGCAGCATTAATATAAACCTTTGAGTTGCCATTTTAGAAAATTAATTATAGTCAGACACTAATTAATCATGGCATCCCTGAAGCGAAAGAGGTCGAACATTTACGAAACTGGAACTATAGTAAGACATTTGATTAGACTTTGACCGGTAAAACGGTTCAGACGCTGTTTTAGCCTGAGAGATTTGATTAAGACTGGTGCGAGGGCATGGAGTCTGTGTTGGATATGAAGTACACCCCCACCCTAACAACTCTACATCTGGATCCCTTCTACTAACCGAGTCCCCTCCCTTTGTCCCGCTCTCTCTCTCTCTCTCTCTCTCTCTCTCTCTCTTGCTCTGTCTCTCTTTCTCCCTCCCCCGTTCCTCTTTCTCTCTCTCTCTCCCTCCCTTCCTGTCGACCGTGGAGTGGAGGATGTGTCTGGAAGAGGGACAGAGGAAGGCTGGAGGAAGGCAGCAGAGCGGCTATGTACCCTCTCTTCTCTTCCCCCTGTTTTCTCTCTCTGCGTGTGCTGCTGGCCCTCAGCGAAGGGCTCCTTCTTCACAACCGAGAAGACGACAGCTGAACTCCAACAAACCTGAACCTAATGTCACAAGGAAACGAGAATGGCTGTGAAAATCGTGAAGGTACAGCTCTACCTTTTCACTCACTATGCACTTATATATATATATATGCTTGGCAAGCCAGTGTTTCGGTACAAGTTGTGAAAATAAGAATAGCTAATGCAGAGGGTGATATGGTAGAAAAGAGGGAAAGGTTTGACTACCTGACAGCATAATTGAGATTCAGCATCATGAGTATAGAAGACCAAAGGAGTTGAGAATGATCAGGAGACTAAGCTGAGTCATTCCTGACAGCAACGATAATCCAGTAAACTGTGGGGCTGGAGACACTGATGATGTCAAACCCTCACATGCTGCTTGAAATGATCTCAGTGTCATGACCACAGTGAAGGATGAACAGGCTTATTCATTTAAAACACTCATGAGACTTTGCCAAGGTTCTTCTATTGCAACAGAGCATGTATATACAGGCTATACCCCAGTATCTCAGTTGTACGTCTAAGTGAGATGCACAGGTCACTCCATACATGTAAGGAATTCAAAACAAACCATGTGTAATCATGCTTTACTGGTGTGATAACAGGGCTTCGGGTTACAGCACGTCTCTAGATGAAGAGTCTCTAGATGTAATGTTTTCCAATCCCTGTTGTAGCCAGGTTATTGAATAGGCTTAATGTCAGTATAGGTAAATTATTTGTTCCCAAAGGTATACAAACAATAGAAATGTACCACCAAAGGTACAGCACTGGTTGTTAAGTTACCTCAGTGATGTTCAAGATTACAAAAGGCATAGCATTGAAGGTGCCACCCTAGTAGTGATGCCTGCTTATGATATTATATGGGAGTCTAAAATCTAATACGTGTCAATACCTTGATAATGAAACTATTAGGGTTGGACAATGCATTACATCACTGGGTGTAATCGATGGCATAAGAATGATGTGGGGAAGTTATTTTACACACACACACACACACACACACACACACACACACANAAAAAAAACTGTCACTGAACACCGATAAGCTGCATGAATCTATAGTCTGGGCTAGAAAGAAATCAGCTCCATTCATACCATTCTGTATATTTTCAAATAATTGTTCCTAGTGCTGTGGAACTTGGTTCCACAAAAGTCCAAAATTCACCTTAAGACATTTAACAGCAAATAATGTGCATACCAAAAATAAAATTATATCGATACCTGTTTATCTTTGAAAGACATGGGGTCTTAGCTCTGATAGCGCATTTACTGTATACTAGCCACCCTAGTAACATGTGTACTTTAAAATCCTAGTTTAGTACACTTTATTGAGAGTGTATAGTCATTTAAAATTAGGGCATTGGTAGCTCAGTGGGTAAGCCTTTGCGTGACTGGGCAGGAAGGTTGTGCATTCAAATCCCAGCTCCACCAAGCAGCCGTGGTTGACCAAGGCCATTATCCCTCAACTGCTCAAATGTAGCCTGTATCAAATGTAAGTTGCTATGGTTAAAACTGTCAGCCAAATGAGGCAAATGTAAACCCAAAGGAATGCCCATAAGATGCCATAGAGAAGAAACCACAAGAGTACCACCCTCATTATCTGAGTGGCACCAGTCAAAGGAACTATAATTATAGCTGAGAATTAAAAAGGTTGGATTAGCACCATGGTATATAAGCTGAATAAACCTTTCTCCTTTGGGATGCTAGATTCCCCGGCAGCAGGTGAGGAAGTTTGGCCGGAATTGGAGCGGGCAGAGCGCTTGGCACGGGGAGCAGCTCTCAAATGGGCTTCAGGTGTGTTCTGCCGCCCAGAACACCTCGAGAGGCTTGCACACTACAGGAAGAGGGAGAGTCAAAGAACAGCATCCATAAACTCAAGGTTAAAGGTACGGTTCATCTTTACAACTTTTATTTGTGTCAACATTAAGTGTTTGGATTTGAGAAAGGAAATCTGAGTCCATTAACAAGAATTGTCCTTGTTTCATCCGTTCTTTGCGATGCCTACTCACAGCTACAGGATCCTGGTTCAATTCTGAGCTCTAGTTACTGTTTGCATAGAGGTTTGCATATTTTCCCCATGTCTGTGTGGGGATTCCTCCAGGTTCTTTGGCTTTCTTCTGACCTCTCAAATACATAGCTGTGAATGTGTGTATGCCCGGTCTTCCTAACCAGGGTCTATAGTACCTAGACCCCAATGTTCCTGGAACAGACTATGGATCACCTCAATCGTAACCAGGATAAAGTGCTTACTGAGGATGAATTAATTAATGTTATGATGTCATATATTTAATTAAAAACATTGAAACAGTATGCGTCTAACAATTATTGTAATCTTTTAACTGATACTGGCTCAATCATGGATTATTGCTATAAGAATTGCTATATATCAGTCTAAAAGAATACATGTTTCATTTACAACAGTAAGAGTTGCTTGAGAGATTAAACAAAACTCTCATTACTAAAAATAATTCTTGGTAGTAGACTCATTATTTTGGACCCTACTGCATATACATGTAGCACAACAATCGTTCTTCATCTTCCTGATTATGTGCTGTGGTTTTCTTGCAGTCAGTTGTCCAGTCCTATCTAGAAGGTGTCGACTGGGGACTGGGACAGCTCAGGGAGGCTCGTGCTGAGCTGAGAGAAGTGTCTCAGGCTATGAACTTGGTGAGACTCGAATCCAGTAAGAACGCTGAGAGCATTAATGCCCTGGACACCCTGAGAGAGACGTCCATCAATCACTGTCAACTGCTGGCTGCTGTTACTAACCTGCCACACCTCCACTCAGGTTAGGGTCTATTCTGACATTATTTTACATGACATTTACATGTATTTATTGGGAGGATATCTTTATCCAAGGCAAATCATGATAGGATAAAGCTCAAACATAGAGCTGTAAACTGCTGGGGGTTAAGGGCCGTGCTCAAGGGCTCACCAGTCGTTCTCTAGAAGTCTTGGGATATAAATTGACAATTTTCCATAAAATCTTAGTGAGTCACATGAAGGATTTAGCATACTTAGTGGTGCATTGTGAGATCCTAAACTAGGAGTCTGTCCGGGGTCTTGATATGGTACCAAGTCCATGAAACAATACTGTAGAAGAGTCAATAAATGGNGGTCAGATTAGCAAACTGACAAGTTGGCTTGTTTTAAAAGATGTCAACAATGAAAACATACAAATGGACAAAGCAGTTTTTCTTCCCAGCATCAAATACGAAGCATCATGTTCCATCTGTTCAGAGTCTGTGCCAGTACTCAAAAGTGGTAACAGTGGTAACCGTCATGGGAGTTGCTCATCCAGACATTTATAAGCAACGAATTTCACGTAACTGCATCTTCACAATTTTTTTTTTATTTGTAGGTATCCCTGCCCTATATAATGTTTTGTAAGAAATATTTTCAGCTTAATTCTAATATTACTTTAATTAACAGATGGAATGGAACCAGAACATGACATTATCTACCGATCGTGTTGTCATTATGTGTAATAGCAGCAGGATCAGATATTAGCAAGACCACATTACTGAGCATCTCATTTCTGTTTACTGTTAATGGCCCACCCATTAAATTCCCATTTTAATGCTACTCAGGGAACAGCTGAGAGAATTTTTGATGTGATGCCTGCAGGAAATTAGTAATATGCTTGTTGTAAAACTGGTTGTTCATTTTCCTGAACATCTGAATGCCAGAGTTGAACAAATGACTGCCACCCACTGAGCAGAGCTCGAAATGTAAAGCAATTCACTGGAAGTTTTATAGTCCTCCTTTGAACAGTCCTACTGCAAGAAGCTCAGCTAAATGACATGAAACATCTGCCTGTACTGAAGAGATTACTTTGCTTGCGTTAAGCCAAGGCAATTCATTTTTAATTGTTATACTATCTCTATGTGCATGCAAAGTGGAATGAAATATAAAGCCTTCAGGATTCATAAAGTGTGTGTCCCCATCATTGAGAGATCACAAGTTAAAATGCCATCGAAGCCACTGGGATCTGTGGCTAGAATTCCAACACAGCATAACTGGCCCAGCTGTCTGGTTGGCCTTCTTTTCTTTCCTGTTGAATAGAGGGATGCTAACCAATCATATGCACCTGTTAGCTAATCTATATGGAACAGGCTTGTAATACAATGCTACGACCTGTATCTGTATATGTGTAATCAGTATGTCTCTCAGAAAAGGAGACAGAAATGCAGCCTTTCAACATAGTATGTAAAATCTGACAATCTCAAGTTCCTCAAGCTCAGCTACATCACTCGAGTTCATGATTATTGTTAATGAGAGATGCACGTGGAACTATTTTTTAAATTCTGTCCATGCAATTATAATTTTTTTTGTTTGTACTTGCCTGTAATATTTTCTAACAAACTTAACTAGTCTCGTTTCATGGGAATATAAATAAACTAATTTAAACCACTACTAGGCAGTTACTAAGGATGAATGAATGAATGCTGTTAATGCACCAAATGTTATTGAAGGTGGTCTTTCTTTGTCCTACGAGCTTCATATCTGACATCTTGCCCAAATGAAAGCATAAAACTCCCATTTGTATGACTCCTGGGACTGGGAGCTTTCTAAAAAAAAATCCCGAATAGTGCGTCTCCTACTTGTATCTGTTTTTGTGTCTGTTTTGAGCACATTGGTGTATTGACTAAATTAGATACAAAAGAATCCAAGAAAGGGTCTTCGTTGCTTGCTACTTCAGAAAACTGCTAGATTGGTTCCCTTGGCATGAGCTTTTATTCAAAGCGACTTACAAATGTGGCACAGTACAACACAGAGCTGAGCAGATGATCTTTAAGGGCTTTGCTCAAGGGCTCAACAGTGCCTCGTTTTTGGGAACTGTACTTTGTAACCTTCTGGTGCCTGGCACAGCATTGTGCATGAGATGTTTAGGCTTTTCTTATACTATTCACACTGCAAGAAGTTCAGTCACATGACATGTCCACCATGTTTTTAATGATACCATATCTATCTCACCGTGCTTCTTTATGTGTGGATTTTATCAGTGAAGAGCATGGTGATGGAAACAGAGCGCCTCGTGGAGTCACGCCGGTTGCTGGAAGCCCATGCTCGCCTCATGGAGCTGGAACGCTGGCAGGATGAGGTTCTTCTTCAGCTCCATGAACTCAGAGGCTCATCCCGAACCTTGCTGAGCCCCGAGGATGATGCACTGGTGCAGAATTATTTTTCAGGAGTGGGGCGGTTGGTAGAGGCCCTGGCTAAAGAGCTGTGGGCGGTGGTGGGGAGCGGACTGACTCTCTCCCTGCAGAACCCAACGCCGTTTGTGTCAGCAGTACGCATCGTGGAGCGCGAGGAAGCACTCGATCACTACTTTCTAGAGGAGAGGCAGTGTGCGTCACGTGCAAGGCATGGCAGGCCCATGCCCCCAGGAAGGCCTCGCTGCTGGAGAGAACGCTTTTTTAAGGTTTGATCAACATTAATGATGGAACTAAGTGCAAGATAGGAGTAAGACCCTTTTCCTAATTTCATTGTAATGTGATTTCAATAATCAATAATAATAATAATATATTGTTCTGAAATATGATTTGTCAATATCACCATGCATTTTAGGTTTCTCAGTTCATTCTGTGTATAAGAATTGACAAACAATGAATCTATTCACTAGTGCCGCAGTTCAGTGTTTTGGTTGCCTGGAAACGTAACTGGATAAACATAAAATAATTTAATGATACATGGCGAGCTAGTTTGTTAGCCGCTTGTGCATTCATACACAAGAGAAATAAATGATTATATGATTATTATCCTCTTCTCTTCTTCTAGGTTTTTAATATAGCACATCATTGCACCCTCAACAAAATATAAGCACGTCATTGGCCAATGTTTTGCCTATGACTCAGTGTAGAAAGCAGTATGGTGGCCTTTATTTTTCTCTGTTTTGTCATTGTTACCACATACCTGCATGTTCCTCATTCGGAAAAGATCATTTGCCTTCCATGCATGCTAATTAATCTGCCTAGTAAAAACAGGTTCCTGCTGGAAACCTGCTGGAAAGTCAGATGGCAACCTTCAAGATTCTGATATTTGTGGCCAGAAAAGTTTATAAAAGCTCAAAGCTGAGATGAATCCACAGGCAAATCTGTTGGTTCTCATTCTGCAATTGTAACACTTTGAGATAGGTTAGCTGTAAGCTAGCTGTAGGTTAGCATTACCTCTCTAGACAGCTACCTAGGAATTTTTGCTTTTGGATTTTAACCATTAAATAAAATTAGCTAGAAAATTAGAGACTTGTAGCTGTAGAAGGATCTAAGGGTTAACCTGTGGTCAGTACGAGCATGTTCTGGGAAAGGGAAGTCCATTTTCACAACACTACTATACCAGTAAGGCGAATGCTAATGGAGACAGAGTACCTAATAATTTCATGCTAATGTGTTCTTCATTTGGAAGACCTTTTATTCAAAGCTATTTATGAGTCAAACGTTATTCAGGAAGGTTTAGATAAATAGTTAATAGCTTCAAAGGTTTTCAGTGATGTGCTGCGATCACAATAAACCAAATATATGATTATTAAACCTATTTCCAGCCATTTCTAATTTCATGCTTGAAACAGTCTTGCTATATTGGCAGATAATTCTTCTAATTAAAATCTTTAAAGAATAAGAAAAATATCTACTAATAGAATATGATTATTTAAAGAATAAGAAATTTTAAATCTTGAAAGGTGTAAAAGCATCTGAAACAGGCTGAAGAATATTATATTTGGTTTCTAAAATAAGATTAATATTTGTTATCTTATAGTAACAAATACTAGATTTGGATATTTTGCCCATATTCAAGATAGTTTCACTTGAAAAGATATTATTTTTGCAGTACAGTGAGTTTAAAAAAATGGACAAACATCATTAAAATCCTGTATTTAATTAGTGAAACAGTACTGTGTGTCACTCAGGTGTTGGAGGAGGCCGTTGCAGCTCGTTTCCGCAGTGCATCGTACTTACACACCCGAGGCCCCGGACTTGCTGGCCACCTTTCAGCCCTACAGCACAGCATCATGGGAGACTTGGCTACAGTGCGCAACCTGCTGGAGCAGTGTGTTCCTCCGCATTACCACCTCACCAAAGCGTATCTACATGCATGCCACCGCTGCCTGCAGGTCCATTTAGGCCAAATCATTTGCTGGGAGCTGCAAAGTGGGGAGATCTTTGCTGTTCTGAACTGGGTTCTTCACATCTACAACAGGTGAGGCTGTGTCTGTATCTGTGTCCTGATCTGGACAGAACTATTTCTGTAAATCATTATTTTTTAGCAGAATCTTGTCAGTAAACTAATTACATCATAGTTAAATATATTGGATCTATATTGGATCATCTTCATTTACATATCAACTAACTCAAAAGAGATTGTCCATGGGACACTGCTAATTAGTGAACAGAAAATTATTTTATAGATTCATTTCAAGAATAATGCACCTAAAATCTAGGATTTGGTTCACAGCAAAGCTTCCCAAACATTTTTGTCAGATAAACGAAAAAGAAACGTTGCTAATGAAACGTTGGTAAAGAAATAAAATGTCCTGTCATAGGAAAATAATCAGTGATGGGGTGGTTTGATCTGTTACTACCCTGAAGTTGATTGTTTTCCCATAGCAGCATCTTCTAAAGTGTTTTATTTCTCTCATACCATGGCTATTTGCCAAAAATATTAATATTTTTTTATCATTTAAAGCACAACACATTGTACTATTTATCTGTTAATAGTTACATTTAATGTTTAATCAGAGAATGAAGTTCCCTCAGCAGCCTATTTTTCCCTCTGTCATGAAGTTAATAAGCAAAAAAAAACTTGTCATATTACAGAGAAAGTCCTGAAGACATTCCAGGCTTCAGGAAACATAACGTTACAGCTTTGTAAGCACTGACACTGGAGACTCCTTCCATAAATGTGTCCTTACAACAAATTTCACCATATCAACAATGATACACATTTTTTAGACTTTCCTCCTCTAATGACAAAGTATCTGTTCATTTTGCAATCAAAAGGCTGAGTGTACATAGAAATTTGTTAAAGACACTCAATGTTTTCTCCTATAGCTCAGAAATGATGGGCGACCCAGGCCTTGCTGCACATTTGTCTCTGGAAGAGATGGGCCCTCTGATATCTCAGGAGGGTTTGGAACAACTGCAGAACAAATATGTTCAGTGTGTTCGGGTGAGACTGCCATTTGTCGTGTAAGGGACATATTAAGTCACCACAAAACATCTGAGGAATGCAGGGTTGTATGGCTGAAGTCTCTGTGTGAAACTTCTTGTAGAAAAGCCTCTCAGAATGGATGCAGAAGGCACTGGAGGTCGAACTTACAGACTGGCAAAGGGATCAGGAGCCTGATATTGACCACGAAGGCTGCTACCATACCAGCCTTCCTACAATCATCACTCAGGTTAGTGCAGAGCTTTATTTAGCCACAATTTTACGTCAATATGTTTGGCAACCTAGGCAAACCCTGGGTTTCTACTATATGTACATCTATTTTACATGGATCTCAACCACAAGTTATAGCATTTTATACCACAGTCCTGTAGAATTCTCAAATCTGGCTGGTCAGAAGGTGTTGATTAATTTACTGTAACAGCAGCTCTAACAGTCGTCCTGGCTGTAATTCAAATCCGCACTGCGCCACACTCCCTCCGATACTCTAGCACTGCTCGACTGCTCCCACCATCTGTCAGGGGTACAAGGAAGGCCAATACCTCTGTTCTGGCACCTAGATGCTGGAAGGAACTTCCCATAGATGTCCAAACAGCTGAGTCACTGATTGTCTTCAAATGATGGCTAAAGACCTACTTCTTCCTAACGTACTTAAATTAGCACAAAAAAATCTTTGCATTGTCTGCGTGCTTTTTACTATACTACCTCCCCAACAGAGTTTTTAGACTTATGCTATTCTAAGTTCATGACCTAGAGAACCAGTATCAGAATGTATCTATTGATAGAGAAAGCCTTCTGTAAGTCGCAGAAGTATAACTGCAAATGTAAATATAAATGTACTTGTTCTAATATATTATCATTCCAGTAGTAACCACTTACATGGGGACTTGTATGCAGATACTCCATATAGGCTAAGCTAATCCTAATAGGACACAAATGAAAAACAAACATGTTCTTTAAACAAATTAAAAACATAACAATTATTGAGATGAATGTGTTCTTTATGGAGATGTTTCTTCAACTTTTTTGGATGGAGTCTCCAGTGTCAGTGCTTTGTAACAGTTAGAGGTGAAGCTGTAACCACTGGAAAGGGCTTTGTGGTTTCTTGGTAACATGAGAAGCTGTGATTTTTTGTCTCTGGATTGTTAGATGTTAGAGGAGAATGCACGCGTGGCTCTGATGATCAGTGAAAGTCTGCGGGATCAGACAATCCAGATGGGTCTATATGAAATGGAGACCCTCCTAACCAGGTTTGTGCTATAATACAGCTGATGATATATGGTAGTTTTCCTGTGTCAAAACATGCCCATGTATTGTTGTGGAAGTCCAGAAATACATTTACAGTAAGTGTGAAATAAAACTAACCCCTGGGTCTTTCACTGTCCCTATAAATCCCACTCAGATTTCGAGACGCTATCATAGAGTTCGGCAAGGAGCATCGAAAGGATCCACTGGCAAACAACACCAAATTCTACCTCCATTACCTCCTGGCCTGCATAAGCAACTGCATCATCCTCAAGTGAGATGGTGAACAAGTATCTTTTTACAGTATGTCTGTGTTTGTGCTGCTGACATAACAAGCCTTAAGCTGTGCCCAGGAAATGGGGTTCTGCATGGATTTATTTCTCACTACACGCTTTAAATGTTCCTCCAGGATGTCCACAGAGACCCTTCATCAGCAGGTTAGCTCTCGTCAGTCAGTGCGCTTTTCCCGGATTCCCCCTGGGCCGCTGGCTGCTTTGGACCGGGCCGTGAGGAAAGCGTGTCGCCTCGTGATGGACCAGCTGCTTGTGGATCTTCAGCCCCACTTGCAGGGGCTCCTGTCACGTTCCTGGCTGGTCCAGGGAGACATCATCCCTAAGGTGTGCAATGTCCTGGAGCACCACTGTGAACTATACAGCCGGGTGCGCTCGCCTTGCAGAGAGGTTGGTGTTTAAGCCATTCTACAACCATCAAATGAAATGTCAACATATCGCACTTTCCATCAATTGGATGATATTTGTGGCGGTCTGGGAAAATCCATCAGATGTTGCTGTGTATTATTTATGGCAAATAGTGTTGCCAACATTATTTGGCCAAATTGTGTTTTTTTTTGACTATCATGTTCACTTTCATGAACAACCACAAATAAAGATCACCAAAATGGCACAGAAATGTATTTATTTACTGTATAATCTTGACCTGGCAATCATTCTGTAAAAACAAGGCTCTGCTTCAATTATAATGCTGATGACGATGATGAAGAAGGCATTAATGATCCATCACTCAGGGCTGCAGTGTATATTGCCCAGTCCTTTTAAAAAAAGACCCCCTGAGGAAACACACCCACACCCAATGGAATATAAGCGCAACGCATGCTAATGCAATATTCAGTATTGCAACACATACTGTACAGTCATTCATCAGTCTACTAACCAAGTATTAGGATTAACCCCTGCATGCCATGTTGAAGCATTCTTATTTACTTGCTCTAAGACACTGAATTGAATTATAGAATTATAGAATTGAATAATGTTAAAGTGGTTGAGTGAGCCCACTTAGAGTGAGCTTAATACTGATGACTAATTGCACTTAACTAAAATACATGTCAAAACTACCTACAACATANGTGTGTGTGTGTGTGTGTGTGTGTGTGTGTGTGTGTGTGTGTGTGTGTGTGTGTGTGTGTGTGTGTGTGTGGGACTGTACAGCGGCTGCAGGAGGAGTGCCAGTGGCTGACAGTGGTGGAGTATGTGCGTGCACTGATGCAGAAGAAGCTGATCTGCCGGAGCGATGAGGAGAGGCAGCTTCTAGCGCAGCAGATGGTCCAGGATGCCCAGCAGCTGAAGGAACACTTCCAGAGCATTGTGAGAATGAATGAAGCTTACTGCATTCTGCATAAAAATGATGTGCAAACTAGGAAAATGTGTATATCATTGATTCAGACCTGATGAACTCTATGATCTTGTTTTTCGTGTCATTATTTTTGTGGTTATTTGATTATGCAAGACAGTGAGTAGGTTGTAAGGGAAATATGCACCTCTTGGACAATTGAAACGCTCAGATTCAACAGAAGTGCCTATACTGTGGTTGAAAGCACAGCATTAATTGGGTGCCATTTGCTTTCATCTCCTTATTAGCCATTTTCGCATGCTTGTTTGATTTTAGTCATACACGTTCTTTAAAGATGCCTGTTTATGTGTAGGAAGTTGATGGGACAGTCAGCGAGGTGAATCCCACAGCTCTGATCCCTGTGCTGGCTGATTTAATCAAGCTAAAAGATCCAGGCATGCTAACACTCGAGGTGTCCGGGCTGATATCCAAGTACCCTGACATCAGGTAGGTTACCTTAGTGCTAACAATTATAGGTTAACATTTTCTGAATGTTGCATTTCGAGAAATTTTCTTTTAAATAAGGTCTGTTGAAGTTTCTTGGGGGTGTTTCTGTCATCACTTTTATATAACATTCCTGTAATGTTTTTGAATCATTTTAGTTGTAGGAACATTAACATTAATGATTCGATAATTTTAGCCTTTATCGAAACTGAATATAGAGAAACTGTTCATGACTTCATTTTCCTTCTAAAGTCTTAAATATCCAAGGCTTCTCACCAAATCTCGAATGAAAAACTTTGGTTTTAGAAAGCACTCTCCTAGAAAAAGAAGGTTCCTTTGAGGGTTCTTTGGACAGTGCGTTCTTAGCCTCCTAAAGGGGTTCAACTTAGACCCTCAGTGAGGTGTTGAGAAAAGCAACAGAAGGCAAGCAGAGAGCAATTGTAGGTCTTTCAAAATTACACTAAGCCAAATAACTGAAGTGAGCAACAACACAAAAAGCTACCATTAATGCTACATGATTATCTAGCGTTGTGTTATCAACCTTACTAGCCATATTACTAGTAGTTACTGTATATGGGAGAGGAGAAGCATTTGCTAGTGGACATTCACTTGATGTTGTACTTCAGTTCAGCCCTTTTTGGCTTCTCTCCTCTGGTTTTGTACTCAATACAGATGGAATTGCTGGTTTCTTTAGCATCTTCTTTGGTGGAGAACCCAGTAAACTCTGCTTTGAAATCTCTTTCATAGTCCTCCTGTTTGAAGTTCGTTTTTCGTTGGTGTATAGACCCGTGTGTTTGCGAACAAAATAGTACTAGAAATTTGAGTACTAGGAAAAATACAGTTTGAAAGTTATGATCTGGAAATATCCACCCATATTTGGTCTAAGACCAAAAAAAAACCACCTTTTATAGTGGTGAGGTTTTTTTCATAACAGGTAGTTGTTTACAATCTCCTGATGTTTCTCTTTTTAAAGTGAGGAGCATGTCTCTGTGCTGCTGGACGTTCGAGGGGACGTTCCCCGAGACGTGAGAGGAACGGTACTCTGTTTACTAGAACAGAGCTCACCCCCACTGCCACCAGGATACCGCCCAATCTTCCCAGACATCCTCGTACCTCCTTCCAGCACGCCTTTCTGTTTGCCTACAGCCAAGTGTGCTTGATGAGCACTCTCCATGGAGCAGCCTGAGTCACGCCATCCTGTCCAGCCAGAGCAAACAGGAATCAACTTGGCGTCAAATCTAAATTTAGCAACTTCCTTTCCTCACTGACCTCTGACTGGCGGAAGCTTAGTAGTTTAGGTTCTGTGCTTCAATGTCCAGGATTGCCAGAGAGCCACTGTTGAAACCATGAGCAAGAGCCTCTACACTTGGACTGAACTCTTTGGTATTACTTAGGGATAAAATCTCCAGAAATATACATGTGCTTTTTTAGATTGGTGAATTATGCAATATTTCTGAAATAAAATCTCAGAACAGTAGGCTGAGAACCCAATGAATTGTTGTGGGTTATACAGTTTAACAGTGTAAATGTGAGGATTAACTGTGATACACTGTGCCATGATGAAATCTTATTGTATTGTGGTTTACAAAATATGTGTATATCATGGCTTAATGTGTACAATAAAGTGTTTCTACATTATACATGACGCACAGTGGAGTTGGTCCATAGTGAGCTGGTGCACACAAACTGAGCCTCTAAATATACTGTAATTATGTAAGTGTGAAATTCTTGCTGTATTGCAGTGAAATTTTTTTTTTGACAGTCATTTCATTTAAACAAAGGAGTTATATGCATAGTTAAAGATACGCTAACTGAAGTGATAACCGTCAAATGCTATTCATGTTGCTAAGTACTAAGAAATTTCATATGAAATGGTAGATTATGTTGCATAAAAGTCATTACGCTCAGTGCTCCCTTTCTGAATCTGCGTCCTCTCAGGATTTCTTCATCCTTAGTGCTGCCTTAAGAGTTTTCGACACTCTAAAATGGAATAAAATACCTGAGCATAGCAAAACACTGAATTTATTGGGTCACTGAGATACAAAGTTAGACCAGTGCTTCTCGACCTTTCTTTCAGCCATGGACCCTTAGCATACATGTTTTCATAAATCGAAAAGTGTCAAATTTTCAGTTCAATATTAGATTTGATATACTGCCTGCTAGTCACTTTGCTTTAGCATCAACAGTGACGTTCTAAATTTGTACACTGACATTACACATTGACATACACGTTTCATTTTACCCATCCATGAACTTGAAATTGAAATTTCTGCAGCATGGGGTTACGTATTTTATTGCTAACATTACACTTAATTTGATTATCAGTCTGAATTATCATTTGTGGAAGGAACAGTGGTTTAGTGGTTAGCAATGTTGCCTCGCACCTCCGGGGTTGGGAGTTCAAATCTTGCCTCTGCCCTGTGTGCGTGGAGCTTACATGTTCTCCCTGTGCTGCGGGGGTATCCTCGGGGTACTCTGCTTTCTTCCCCCGGTCCAAAGACATGTGTTGTAAGAGGAATCTCGAAATTGTCCATGGTGTGTGAGGGTGTGTACAGTTATGCCCTGTGATGAGTTGGCACTCTGTCCAAGGTGTGCCCTGAGTCCCCTGGGATAGGCTCCAGGCTCCCCGTGACCCTGTGTAGGATAAGCGGTAAGGAGGATAGATGGATTATCATTTGTTTATTAAACCCATCAATGTTGAACACTTCTTCTTCTTCTTCTTTCGGCTTTTCCCTTCAGGGGTCGTCACAGCGAATCATCACTCTCCACCTATCCCTA
>CM074951.1:22451634-22471235 GCA_037577455.1 Pangasius macronema | reverse complement strand
TGCACTCGCTTCTTCACCTCTTTCCCACACTCACCATTACTCTGGACTGTTGACCCCAAGTACTTAAACTCCTGTAATCAATGTTGAACACAATGCAAATAAAGTTGTTCCTATGTGCACAGTGAACACAGGACCAGAATAAATATTAATTTAAAAATAAAACAGTAAATCTGTGGCTTTTCTGAAATTTAATGGGCCTAAAAAATATTTAAAATATATTATTTAACAATACATATTTAATTTATAAATATTTGAAATATTTTTTAGAAACAATCTGCTGAACCGTCTGTAATTATGTCACTGACCACACGGGGTCTCTGGAGAAACAATGCGTTAGTGCAAAAATTCCACAAATTATGATCTTCACTTCAAAGGCATGATCTCATGAGTATTTAGTTTGATTGATGACAAATACTGAAAAATACAAGGTTGATGCTCTAAATAGTGTTTTTGAGAAAATCCTATATAACTCTATTCCATTCTCGTTCTATCTTGACCTAATAGAAAGACACGCTTTCTATACAACCTTACGTTTAAAGTCATTTTTGCAGCTTTTTTGCAACAAGGACCGGAATTATGTAGTATCCCTTCTGTTTCTGTAAACTGTTACAGAAACATATCAGTGCATTTTATTTGTGTTTATCCACAGGCTCTCTTAAAATGGATGCAACAGGAGTCAGGAAAACGAGGACATCTTCTCTCCTGGGGTTAAAGATGGTCTTCTGCCAGACACTACAGGGGGAGAGAAAGATTTTGGCTGTGCTTTTTTAAACCACTGTCCTGTTGTGCACCATATATAGGTGCACCACACACACACACACACACACACACACACACACACACACACACACACACACACACACACACACACACAACTCTTGCACTCTATAGTATGTTTAATAATGATTCAGATTAACCTGAATATGACACCTGACTTCTGATTATGAAGGAACAGAAGGAAAGTTGTTAACTCAATGCTTGTTAGCAGTGAATTGAATGAATTAATACACACGTCTTCTGTAGTATCAGCACCCTGCAGTTTTTCTCTTCCTGCCAGGTTTCACATCAGCAGATGACTTTCCTTCAAGTCCTCAGACACAGGAGACCCTGTAAAGCAGGGCACAAATGCAACATTGAAATGCATTGCAGATGACAGGCTCTTTACAAACAGGGAGCATTTAATTAGCATATCACTTTGATTGCAGGCGTATTATTGATTGTGCGGTTTGGTTGTGGAGCGGTTAGGGATGCAGTCACTGCCTCCTTCATGTAAGCACTGAAGCACAGCGATAAGACACTATGCTATACTAGATACTGTATGCTACACTGATTCGTGTTGAAAAATCATTTTTCAAAAGAAATTTTAATTTTTAAGAGGTACAAGGGCTAAGTGGCATCATAATCATGGAGTTGTCTTTTTGCTTTAATACTTTTTAACCGCTTCAACAGTTCTGGACACGATTCAAGGCTCAGATCCACGTTACATTGATTAGTTGATTGATCAATGTGTGTTTAGTTAGTCTACTTTTAGTTTCTCCTTCTGCTCTCTGGACCTGCCGAATCCATCCTGATGCTTTACTTCTGTTAGGAGTTTTTGTCACCTGAAAATCACTCGCTGCTGCTAATGATGGGCCGACATGGACCATGAATCTCACCATGAGATTACTGTGAAACCATAAAGGTGGCTGTGGATGTTCATCCTTGGATAGTCTTAGGATTGCAGTTGTTTAGAACTCATCACTGAACAGTTAATAACTTCAGTTTGATACAGTAGGCTTAAAGTTAAACTATAATCAATTCAGAAATGACTCTCACACTCATACTCTAGTTCCTGTTAACTCAATTAACTTTTGACTACATAGTAGAAGTTATAGAAAAGAAATTATTTATAACCACACTATCCAGTGGCACTCGGTTGGGTCTGGTTCCTCTCAAGGTTTATTCCTCATGTCATCTCAGGGAGTTTTTCCTCACCACCTTCGCCTCTGGGTTGCTCATTAGGGATGCGTTTATAAATTCAAATTTTTTACCCGGTATTTCTGCTTTCTGTAGAGCTGCTTTGTGACAATGTCAAACGTAAAAGTGAAGTGAAGTGAAGTGACTTTGTGGCCAAGTACGGTGAATACTCGGAATTTGTGCTCTGCATTTAACCCATCCAAGTGCACACACACAGTAGTGAACACACACACACACACACACNCCCGAGACTCGAACCCACCACCTTCAGGTTCACCTTCAGGTTACAAGTCCGACTCTCAGACCATTAGGCCACGACTCCTATACAAATAAAATTTAATTGAATGGAATCCTTCAAAGGCACTTTGGGGGGAAAAGGAAGATACATAACCCACCTTATTCCTGTTCATTACATCTCTGAGCTGTATTTTATATACACCTTCTCAATCATTGCTGAAGGCGCATTACGAATATGTCAGCAAAGTGGCCTGAAAAGCATCAGCCCAAACGGAGATCAAATCTAGGGGTGTTTCACTCTGTGTAATTATCTGACATGACTTTCACTGAGAGGCTGCATGACTCTACAATCTGGGCTGGAAAGAATTCAGCCCCAGCTCACTTCTCACTCTAGACCGTTCTCTGTGTTTTTCTTACAACCATTCATGCGGCTTTTGCACTTGGTTGAGGGATGGGTCATTTGACGAAAATATATCATGATATTTCAAAGCATTTATATGATACGCAGTATGTATCACAAACATTTAATAATGCTTAAAACTTTCCCACTGTTTCAGTGTCAGATTAATTTTACAATTGTAAAATGTGAAGAAAAAAATGTACAGTTTCAAAGGTTCAAACAATAGAAAACTATCCAAAAAAAAAAAACATTTAAAAAGTTATCACTAGAGAGTGTATTGTAACATAGTTTATCATGATATGGATATTATATCGTCATATTGCCCTAGCATGGTTCCATAAAATAAATAAATAAATAAATAAATAAATAAAGCTGTAAGACATTTAATAACAGGAAATAAGCTGATGTGGATGATATGGATATTATGTCATCATATTGCCCTAGCATGGTTCCACAAAAAAAAGCTCTAAAACATTTAATAAAACTTAAAACATTTAATATTTAAAAATTTATTTAGTAATACTTTTATTTATTGCATGTGTATTACCTAACACTGAAGCAGTGGGAAGGTGTTTTAAAAAATATATTTTACAATTGTAAAGGTTCAAACAATAGAAAACTATCCAAAAAAAAAGCAAAAAAAAAAACCAAAACATAAAAAATGTGTGTTTGTTTTTTTTGTGACCTCAGAAAATGTGTATTATAACATAGTTTATCATGATATGGATATTATATCATATTGCCGTTGTTTGGTTCCACAAAAAAAGCTCTAAAACATTTAATAGCAGCAATTTTTTAATCTGACATTTAAAAAATACATAATTTATATAATTAATTACAATAAGTAACATCATATGTTGTCCTAAAGTGTACCACAGGGGAATATGTTAATAAGGCTCTGTACTGTACAAAGCTGTGGAGGCAGAGCCGGTCACGTGACCAGAGGGGGCGTGATGACGAAAACAATATGGCGGCGCGCAGTGTAGTCACACCGGATTAGTAGAAAATCCGCTGGAAGCCTCTGATTATTTGTCGTGTCGGTATCATTTGTGATGTTTTGCAGTAGTGGGATGATGAAGACGTTTTGTGGTCGTGCTAACCCCACCACGGGCGCGCTGGACTGGGTGGAGGAGGGAGAGGAGTATGATTATCATCAGGAGATCGCCAGGTGGGTGAGAGAGAGAGAGAGAGAGAGAGAGAGAGACTCGTGGTCTCAGCTCAGGTGGGGTGGAAACTACTACACACTGAGCATAAAGCCTTGTCCTTTACTGCGTGGACTGGTTTTACTAGCTTTCCTTCCTAGCTGAAATGAAGCTGGTGGACGTTTGGTGGAGAAGTGCATTATTACTCAGCATTTCCATGAACACAGAACCAAAAGCAGTCCAGTTTAATACACAAGCAATGATACATTTATTCAACTCCATGAATCTGTCATTACAGACAGTTCTGCTCAGTTTGACCTCTAGAGACTGCATGTGAATTCATTTTATTTCCTGGATTTTAATTCTTAACATCTAAGAAATCTCATTGTGTTTGCCATTTTTTCAATTATTAATATCTAACACATAAAACAAATGAACTGATGATTGCTCAGTTAAGGACAGTGATGAATTTTTTACACCATTGGTTTTATACACAGGTTCTGCATCATAGATTTGATACTTGAACTCATTGACTTGGTGGTAAAGTGAGGTTGCATGTTCTCCCAGTGCTTCAGGGGTTTCCTCAGGGTAGTCGGGTTTCCTCCCCCAGTCCAAAGACGTGTATTGTAGGCTGATTGGCATTTCCAGATTGTCCGTAGTGTGTGTGTATGTGTGTGTGTGTGTGTGAGTGAGTGAGGGTGCCCTGTGATGGCCCCACCTTGGGCCCTGAGTGCTCTGGGATTGGCTCCAAATTCCTTTGCAACATTGTGTAGAATAAGTGGTACAGAAAACGGATGGATGGATGGATGGATGGACGTTCCAGATATACAGTATATTTTTAGGAGACACATTGTAACTTGGAGATCTGATCTTGTAATAGCAGATCTGACAGTACGTCCAGCTGCAAGGTTTCTTGTTCTAATATGTTATCATCTCTATAGTAACAACTTACTCAGGGACTTTACTTGTAAGGTAGATGCTCCTCATAAACTGATTGAAAACACGTGTAATTGTTGATATGGTGAAGGCTTGTGTTTGGAGATGCTTATTTCGCATTTATAGAAGAAATCTGAAGTGTCAGCGCTTTGTAACAGTCTGTAACTTCAGACATGGGAGAGTCTTCAGGACAGGGTTTTGGTCTTTCTGGTTTCTCGGTAAAATGATAAGCTGCGTTCAAGAGAGAGAAGAAAGAGAGAGTGTCTTATTCCTTATGTACACATGTACATTATGTTTAGAGATGTGTGCCTGCTCATTCCTGTGCTTTTCTTTTTTTTTCTGCTTGTTGGACAGGTCCTGTTATGCTGATATGCTACACGACAGAGACAGGGTAAGTTTCATTTGTGCAAAACATTTCACCTGAGCGTCCATACAACTGATATTCTTCAGACCAGGTTTAATAAATATCTTCTAATCAGGGCTTTTGGACTGATTTATAACAGGAGTCCAGATCTGATCTCATGTGTTCAGAATGGTCACTGATTTGTAGTATAATTTGGAAAACTGTGCTTCCTGCTTTGTATCCATTAGAATGAGAAGTATTACCAGGGCATTCGAGCAGCAGTCAGCCGGGTAAAAGCTCGAGGCGAGAGAGTCATCGTTCTGGATATCGGCACAGGAACAGGTCTGCTCTCCATGATGGCTGTTACTGCAGGAGCGGACTACTGCTACGCCGTAGAGGTGATCTCTAAACTCTAGACTGAAATCTGAAGAGCTTTGACTGCTGTAAAAATAAATAAATAAATAAATAAATAAAGGTGCCCAGGGTAATAAACTCTGTGCTCTTTGCTGTGTGTGTTGTACAGGTGTTTAAGCCCATGGCCGAGGCTGCAGCTTGCATCGTAAAGAAAAATGGCTTCTCTGACAAAATCAAAATCATAAACAAGCACTCAACTGAGGTTACAGTCGGTCCAGGTTAGTCCAGCAGTTCCTCTAGGACAGACTTAATTTGTGCTTGGAAAAGCACCTTAAGATTCGATTCAATTCAGTTTTATTTGTATAGCACTTTTAACATTTTAGCATTGTCACAAAGCAGCTTTACAGAAAGAAATACATTCAGATTAAATCAAAATAAATTGTAAATTTATCTCTGACTGTTTAAGGAATTTAAGAATATTTTTTTCAATATATATTTTTATTTTTAACCTGCCACCGATCCCCTCTTCAGAGGATCATGAAGTCTTTCTAAGCATGATATTCAGGTATAAAATGTAAAATATGTATTTGAATTAAAAAAAATAAAATAAAATGGAGACCAGAGTGAGTCACAAAAGCAGAGGAAACCTCCTTTTCTTATAAAACTGTAATTCTGCTGGTAAGCTATGAATTAAAATTTGTCTAATTTTATGCAGAGCGACGCAACAACTCGAAATAATCAGGTCAAAGACATTAAACGCAGTTCAGATTAAGTAAAGATGAAGCTTGTAACATCTCAGTGATGCTGTCTAGGGTGAATTTTGGAAGATGCTGTAATGATTGCTGGTTTTTTTCCCCTTCAGATGGAGACATGCAGGAGAAAGCAAACATCTTAGTGACAGAACTGTTTGATACAGAGCTGATCGGAGAGGGAGCTTTACCCAGCTACGAACACGCACACTTACACCTGGTACAGGTACGAGCCGTAAACTGTCCGTGGATAAACTGTTCTTTATTCTGCTCTCGTCCTAATAGAAAGTGAGCCGTGCACTCCAGTCTACTCCTCTTACTGATGACCGCAGGGTTTAACGACGTCTGTTCATTTATCATTATAGGTTTTATTGTTTTTATTCCTTAAATGTCTTAGTTACCGCTAAAGACCATTTTACTGAATATTGATTATACATTTTAATTTTAATTTTTATTTTAAGAGTTATTATTATTATTATTATTATATTTTTTATTTATTAATTTTATATTTTTGCTTTTAAATAGTTTTTTTAACAATATTTTCTTAGAAATTTTCTCCTAAATGTTAGTGCAAAGAATTTTTTATTACAATAATAAAACCACCACTAAAGACCATTTTACTGAATATTGATTATACATTTTTATTTTTATTTTAAGAGTTGTTATTATTATTATTATTATTATTATTATTATTATTATTATTATATTTTTTATTAATTTTATATTTTTGCTTTTAAATAATTTTTTTAACAATATTTTCTTAGAAATTTTCTCAATTTTTTATTACAACATTGTTATACAGTATAAATAATTTACAATGTAATTTTTATAATAGTTTTTTTTTATTTAGCAGAATAAGAATTATACATTAAAAAATTAAACATGCTCACTTTTTTCATGTGCAAAAAATTTGCTTGTTGAGTTTGTCCATGTTAAACACAAATGAAAATATTCATATGAGAAATAGGTTGGATATTATTATTATTATTATTATTATTATTATTATTATTATTATAGTAGTAGTAGTATATAATTAACCATTTATATAAAAGAGAGAGTGGGTTAACTGTTAGCAGTGGAACTGCTATGAAACTGTCAGTGATGTCAAACTGAATTTTTTTAGAGATATTGTTGAAAAGCCAGTTGGTAAAAGCTTGGGATTTTGGGAATATCCGTTCATTCGGGCCGATACTTGAATCTGTATGGAACGGTGTTATTTTGAGTGTGACAGTTCTGCACTCCAGGAGTTTCACACAGTGGAAGTGGCTCAAGGAAGCGAGTGCAGGCTTCGTTTTTCCGGAATGAAAGTGTCCTCGTGTTCGCGTCCTTCCTGCAGGGCGGCTGTGAAGCCGTACCTCACCGTGCCACGGTCTACGCCCGGGTGGTGGAGTCAGAGCAGCTGTGGAGCTGGGCACAGATTCAGCCCATCCGGGTGGAGGAGTGCACGCTGCTGCCCCCTGCTGCAGTGACACGGTGCGCCGGAGCTCCATCCGTCTGTGATATACAGCTCAGCCAGGTGACCCCGAGTGCCTTCACCAACCTCGGACCCCTGTGTGCCATGTTCAGGTGGAGATTTTTATTCTTTATCATATATAACAAGAATGCTTAGAGAATATATAAGATTCTCTAATTACTTGTGTGGTCAGCCTTTGCTTTTTCTTCACCTCCTTTCAATCATCTCAGTTTGAATCACTCGTTTTTTCGTAAAATCTCAAAAGATCTGTGTCAGATCTCATACACTGCCTTCTTCAGATTCAAAAGTCTTTTGTAAATTGCCATCTAAAGGTACATGTTTAAATCCACTTTTTAATGCAAATGGACAATTTGGAAAATCAAACAAGTATTCTCTCTCTCTCTCTCTCTCTCTCTCTCTCTCTCTCTCTCTCTCTCTCTCTCATTTTCGTTAATGCTTTATTGTTTATATGACCATATTTTGTCTCAGAGTCTCAGTGTATGGTCAGTGTGTGGTGTTCTGTACACACTGGTGAAAGCTGTGTGTCTGTGTGTTAGTGTGGACTTCAGCAGGCCGGTCAGCAGCACTCCTCACTCACACTCGTGTAAGTTTGTGGTGGAGACCAGCGGGCGCGCTCAGGTAGTCTTGTCCTGGTGGGATTTGGACATGGACCCGAGCGGCAGCATCGTGTGCTCCATGGCCCCCAGCTGGACTTACTCTGACCTGCGAGAGTATCCTGTATGCCAGACACAACATATCACACACACACACACACACACACGTCTGTAACGTGCAGCAAAACCTCACCTTATGAGATTACAAGATGAAGAAATATCTAATGTGATTCATGATTTGAGTGTTGTGTTGTTTTGTGTTGTTTTTTGTGCTTAGTGGAGGGATCACTGGATGCAGAGTGTGTACTTCTTGCCTGCTGAGAGGAGTGTGTGTGAGGGAGAAGAGCTCAGTCTAACCGTCTCACATGATGACTACAGCTTGTGGTACAGCCTCTCTGATAGGTAAATACAGCTTTTTACAGTTTGTAACAAAACCTCATTCAGACAACAATAAAAGATAACAATAAAAGCTGCATAGCTGCAAGCAGAGCTTCTGGGGCCAAGCACTTTCTGGCCCCACACCTCAGCGATGGAGGAAGATGTACTAAAATTTCATGGCAATACATCAAGCTGTTCCTAGGATATATGGCCTCACTTCCTGTTTTTGGTAACTTTGTAATCACATTTTTTGATCACAAACAAAATCAGAAATTTGAGAAGTAAGTTTTGTTCAGCATGGTCTGACCTTTCATAAAGGTGAGATGAAGTTTCTAGGTGAAAAAGCAAATAAATAAATAAATAAATAAATAAATAAAGGTTTGCTAAAATGTAGAAACTTTTGCAAGTCACAAAATCGTTACTCGGCACCTGCCTAGTGCAGAGGGTGGATTAGTGTTTGTATGTGTGATCGGTGCGGTGGACGGGTTATCTTTATTATTATTTTCCAGTGACCAATCTGATGTGGCCGCACCGTGTTGTACCTGTCACGCCCACCTGCTGTGGACGCGGCAGCGCTTCGGGGAGCTTAATGACCGGCGGAGACGAGAGTGTTACCTCGGCGCTCTGCGCAGTGTAAGCGCTGTTACAATCTCACACATGCATGAACATACACATGCTGACGTAGCTGTGAAACAGTCTTTCATCAGGTGTGGTGTGAAAATGCTTATCAAAGTGTGTATGGAAATAAGGAAAAATTTTACGTTTAGTAAAAATACAAGTGTTCCATCGATTCCTAAATGCTTGTTTTAGGGACTTTTTCCTCCTCGACTCTCAGATTGTAAGGAGACGCTGAGGTGGGAGGTTTATTAAAGACAGGCACACTTGTTCGAGGAAGCAGTTAATCGTTTGAGGCAGCCATAATACTGAGATGTGTCTTTTGTTGTCTGTAGATTCTGAGGCCAGACAGTGTGTGTTTATCCGTCAGTGATGGCAGTCTTCTCCCCATCTTTGCACATCTGCTTGGAGCTAAAAAGGTGTGTATTTCTATTTTAGTCTTTAGCTTTGATTAATTGAAATGTCCTGGTGTTATTGTTGTCTTCATTGCCACTGTCTCTGGATATTATATTTCCTATTATAAAGCGCTTTGGGTCAACTTTTTGTGTAAATATAAATAAAGTTTGACTTGACCTGACACTACGCTGTCTTAACTTGCCTAAGTTCCCAGTCACTTCCTGAAATAAACATTTGTGTCTAATTGCTCCTGTCTCGCAGGTGTTCAGCTTGGAAAACTCCGGAATCTCAAAGCGAGTGATCGAGCAGGTGAGACCGAGACAGCAGGGAACGTCTGAGGTAACAAAAACAGAGACGGTTTTTTTTAAGCATTTCGTGTTTTTTGTGTGTTTTTTGGTCAGTTTTTGGAGGCAAACTCGCTGAAAAACAGCGTTCAGCTGCTACAGATTCGGCCAGAGCAGCTGACGTCAGCTGATGTGGAGGGAGAACAGGTACAACTCTATACAGCCTCAGAGTTTATCAGATATAAAATCCTACCTGGCATTTTACTTAATTATGTTCTTTAATGAAACACCATTAATTACAATTTTATTAATTATTATATCATCTACAGTTATTATGTTGTCTTTGTTTTTCTAAACTTCTATTACATTTTTTCAATATTTCATCCTTTTTAATGTTTTCCGTTTGTTATACCCAATTATTTACATTTCATTTTGACTATTTCAATTAATTTGATATATTTTATTATTTATAATGTTTATTATTATTATTATTATTAGTAGTAGTAGTAGTAGTAGTAGTAGTAGTAGTAGTAGCAGTATGGATAGTTAATATTATTGATAATATTTATATTATTATTGAATTAATATTTAAAATTTTACTCAACCAATCACAGATTAATATCTACAAAACAATATTGCTGACATTTATCAGACATTGTCGTATGATGTCAGAATATAATCAAGTATTTATATTCACCATTTTTTCCCAAATCAGACCCCAACTCACACAAGGTCACATTATTACATGTATTTTTTTTAACAGGTTCCACAAACTTGTATATGAAGTGTGTGTGTGTGTGTGTGTGTGTGTGTGTGTGTGTGTGTGTGTGTGTGTGTAATAAATAAATTTGAGCTATTTTTAATATTGTATTTTATTTATTATATTGTTTATTTATTGCAGTCTATTATTATTATTATTATTATTATTATTATTATTAAGTGTATGCAGAAGACACAGTTGTATACAGAAGCCTAAGCTTGGTCTGTGTGTCCCGCCGTTAGCTCTCGGTGCTGATTGGCGAGCCGTATTTCAGTACCAGCCTGTTGCCCTGGCACTCTCTGTTCTTCTGGTACTGCCGTACAGCGCTGAGCTGCCTCCTCCGGCCCGATGCCACCGTCCTGCCTTCCTCCGCCACACTCTACATGATCGCTGTGGAGTTCCAGGTGCTTTAGCTTCTCTACAGAAAGCCTCAGTGTAGATACTTAGCATGACTATAAAACATTAAAACCAAAGAAATTGTAATCAGACTGAAACACCAACTCAGTGCAGTGAATATACACCAGGCTGCACTGTGGCCTTCCTATAAATCATCCTAAAAGTTTTTGCACCCCAGTGCGCTGACCAGCCTGAAACTGTCCCTTTAAGACCAGGTGGCGTTATTTCCCCTCTCTCTCTTTCAGGATTTGTGGAGAATCCGAGCCCCGTGCGGAACCTGTGAAGGATTTGATGTGAGCCCGATGGATGAAATGGTGCAGGTACACAAATTTCTTTCAGTCTTTCAGGAAGCTCATGAGTTCACATCCCAGCGCTGCCACTGCTGGACCCCTGAGCAAGGCCCTTAACTGCAGTATGAAAATGACATGAATGTAAGTCGCTCTGAATAAGAGTGTCTGCCAAATGCCGTGAATGTAAATGATGTACACGATCTTGCTCTTACTTGAGGACATCTGGGGTCTGAGCTTATTTTTCAGTCTCTATCCCATCCACTCCCATAGGGCTTCTCGCCAATCCTGGCCACTCTCGCAGTTATTTTTGTTTGCACCTGCCTGAGATATATTCTAATGAAATTAGTAGGTTGTGTTCACCAAAATATAAGCGATTCATAATTTACATCACAGCGACGCTAACCAGAATTGAGAGGTAAAAAAAACCCCTCCCCACTCCAGTTATTAATATTGTTATTATTATTATTATTATTATTATTATTATTATTATTATTAATATTAGTAGATCATCATCATCATCATCCTAAGGTCAGGATTACGTATAGAGATAACGTTCGAGGGTAGTCCAACAAGTATTGTAGACCAATAAACATTTAAAGAAAAGTTATTAATGATTTGTGTGCTTCATACATTTCTGCGATTTCACGATTCTTCCTCAGCGCTCTCTGGACTTCCGGGAGTCTCGTGAGGCAGAACCTCACCCCCTGTGGGAGTACCCCTGTCGAGCCCTGTCCAAGCCACGCCCCGTGATGACCTTTGACTTCCAGCAGTGTGTCCCTGAGCAGCCAATCAGCAGTCAGGGAACAGTGCCTCTTACTGGGTAAAAAAAAAGCTTTAAAATTTAAATCAGGTCTTGAAATATAATACAGTGTCTGGTATGATTTTGTTTTCATGTTTACTTATTAGAGCTCTAGATTTAAAGCTGGATGTCTGTATAGCTGCACCATGCTGGGCTCTATTGCAAAAAAATGCCTTACAGATAAATTGATTTAATTGACAAGTCAGTGTAACATTTTTGATCACAATATATTTTTAGCACTTCAGCTTGTAAAGCAGGGCAACATTAGATGCCTTATAACACTGCTCTGACTGTATTAGGATTCAATTGTTCAGTTAGGAGGCTGCAAATATTTTAATTATTATAAGAATATTAAAACCAATTTGTAAAAGTGATGTTTAAAGAAAAATTTAAACTGAATTTTGGCTAATAAATAGATTAACCTGTTAATTTATGTTCTTATTAGTTACTAAAGAAAACCTGAAGTGTAATGCAGGTTGTACATGATGAGACTTTTCTCCTAAAAATTGGAGATTTTCTAAATTGCTTAGTGCTCATTAGTGCTGATGAGTCAATCTTGAGTCAAATTCTTGGTCTCAATCTCAATCCTGTGACTTGCAAAAGTCAATTAAAAACAATAAATATGGAGCAGTTGGGATTTCTGGAGCCCTGAAAAGGATATCCAGGTTTCGGCGTTTTTGCTTCTCACACTCCTAACCTGTGCGTATAAGATTTTGAGTATTGAAATATTTTACAACAATAATGGTCCTCTCCCGCGACAGTACCGCACCGAAACACCTACCTCATGTGCCTGACTGATGACATCAGCGTCAGCATGGGCCTGACCGAACCCGTCAGTGACGAGGTATTCCGTGACATCTTTTACTTCCTGTAAACATCACCTATAGATGTAGAGGTGTTTCATACATCTGTGTGTTCCTGCTCCACAAAAGAAACTGAATATTAAACGTATGATAAGCTGTTGGTGAACATATTCTTTTATACACCCGTATTCCAACAGGGAGAGTGTGTGTGGAGTCCACACCGAAAACAGGGAGTGTATTTCTTACGGGCTCCGTGGGAAAGCTCAGGAGACGGACGGGCAAGCGTGTCCTACAACTTAACCTTCGACCCCAATATTGGTGACATCAAAATGGACTTTTCAGTCACTCTGCCTTGACCAAGTGAAATGTCCTGATTCACTCAGCAGGGTTTTTTTTGGGTTTGTTTTTGTTTTTCTAGATTACAGACCTGCTGTGATCCAAAGAAATACTTACACCAGATGTTGTCATGTTGACTTTCTCACAAATCCCTTTTAATCTGACAGTTCAGTGGTTTTACTATAGAAAATTTACTGTTGTTTTTTTTTAAATCTTAGTCCAAATGCAGTCAGTCAGCTAAGGCATGTTTCATGTCTGCTTCTTCATTTTCGCTCTGAGGCTGTGAGGCTAATGTGACTAAGTAATGAAAGTTTATCTCAACCAAAACCTTTTCAGTAAATCTCTGCCCTTAACTGTATCTAGGTTTCCAGCAATGTAATTTATTTCTTTCATAACGATGTGGTTTAGGACTCATTGAAATCTATAAATATGAACAAAACATCACAGTGTAACTGAACTGAACTGTAATGTTATGGGCAGTTATCTTTTTTTGCAGTTATGCAGATGATCTAGTTCCACTAAACTTATATACAGAGTATATCTACAAATTTGTTTATTTAACAATGAGATGTAGCTTGATGATGTCATTTAAATTTAGTACAGAGCTATTTTGTGCCTGTATATAGATAATTTTGGGTAAGAAAGACCTCCATTTCTTCTTGGCTACATTCGTGTCTATCGAGGTCATGTTTTGTTTTTCTTCGTTTGCAGTCTGTAGTCTAAGTGGAATCGGTGACGTAAACTCCAATTTACGATGAAATTAGATTTGTCATTGAACTATTCTGTTAAAACACATGATTTCTACATGTTCACGTATCTCTGCATTAAATAGTGAAAAGTTTGTGTGCCGTGATGCTCGTGGATTTGTTTGAGCTTCTTTGGTTTTGTATTTAGCCTTTTAACACAAATAACACAAATAAATGCAGTGGAGTTCCTTTGGGTTGCAGTGCATCTGAATGTGTGTCAAATCTTGGGTGTCTGCATGTTTCCTTTGGGTTCTCAGTTTTCCTCTTACCACCCAAAAACCTGCTGCTGGGTGGACTGGCCAATCGAAATTGCCTCTAGGTGTTAATAAGTGTGTGGCGGTACTAGCATCCCATCCAGGATGTGTTCCTGCCTTGTATAGACATACAACGTCAGCCATAACATCAAAACCACCTGCCTAATATTGTGTAGGTCCCCTTGAGCCACACAAACTGCTCTGACTCGTCAAGGCATGGACTCCACAAGACTGAACATGTGCTGTGGTTGTCCGGCACCAACACATTAGCAACAGAACATTTAAGTCCTGTAAGTTGGGAGGTGGGACCTCCATGGATCAGACTTGTTTGTCCAGCACATCCCACAGATACTCGATCAGATTGAGATCTGGGGAATTTGGAGGTCAAGTCAGCTGTTTGTCATGTTCCTCAAGCCATTCCTGAACAATTTTTGCAGCATGGTAGGGCTGAAAGAGGCCACTACCATTTAGGGAATACCATTGCCATGAAGAGGTGTAGGACCCAAGGTTTCCCAGCAGAACATTGCCCAGAGCATCACACTTCCTCCACCAGCTTGCCTTCTTCCCATAGTGCATCCTGGTGCCATCTTTTCCCAAGGTAACACGCGCTCGGCCGTCCACATGATGTCAAAGAAAACATGATTCATCAGACCAGGCCACCGTCTTCCATTGCTCCATGGTCCAGTTCAGATGCTCATGTGCCCATTGTAGGCACCTTTGGCGGTGGACAGAGGTCAGCATGGGCACTATGACCAGGCTGCAGCTACGCAGCTCCATATGTAGCAAGCTGCAATGCACTGTGTTCTGACACCTTTCTATCATAGCCAGCTTTAACTTTTTCAGCAATTTGTGCTACAGTAGCCCATCTCTGGGATCAGACCAGACAGGCTAGCCTTCGCTCCTCACATGTATCAGTGAGCCTTGGGCACCCATGACCCTGTTGCTGGTTCACCTGTTGTCCTTCCTTGGACCACTTTTGGTCGGTACTAACCACTGCATACTGGGAACACCCCACAAGACCTGCCATTTTGGAGTTGCTCTGACCCAGTCGTCTAGCCATCACAATTTGGCCGTTGTCAAAGTCGCTCAGATCCTTATCGAACGGGTAAAAAGGACGAAGGTTGTGTAGTTGAAACTCCTGACAAGTGAACGACGGATTATATATAGGGTGGGGAAGACATTAACAAGATAATGTTCACTTCACCTGTCACTTTAATGTTATGACTGATAGGTGTATGTCTATACAACATGATATTTATATCAAGAAACAAAGTCAGGGATTTATGATGTGATTGTGCCAAGAGCGTTGTGAAGTTCAAATAACATGGTGGTCACAAGTCAAGAAAAAAAGCTTGTGTTGTTTTACAGATTTTACTACAGTGTGAGGGTAGACTTGTTACAGGTGCAGGCTTTTTAAGACTTTTATCATGTTGCTTCAACACAGCACCAAAAATCTGAGGGTGTGGTTTCTCCTGACCAGGGTCAAGTCCTCAGTGAAGATGAATGATCCCCTGATTGACTGACTTTCTCTCTCTCACACATGCCGGCTGCTTCACCTCTATCTTTGACGCATTGGATTGTTTGCATTGCATCATTGCAGAAGCAGAATTACACACTCCTACTGAAACAGTGTGCAATCATTTTATTTTTGGTAGTTTACGGTAGTAAGATATAATATATCTCGTGTTGTATGTATACCAGTTCTGTTGTAAACCCAAATTTTTTTTTCCAAAAAAAAAACCAGGAAAATTAAACTGAAAAAAAAGGTCAGATTTTTATATCAGTAGATCAATTTCTGAAGGCTTATATACTGTAATATATAGTTCAGGTATTACACATCTAAATATTACAGCGTTCAAAAGTTTGCATTACTTAAGTGAATGAGTTTGATATCTGCAGCTCTCAAAACCATTCAGGTCTGAAGCTGATGTTGAACTGATGCATGACCATAAATCTTTCCTTACTTAGTAACGAAACCCCTTAGTCGTGCAAAATACATAGACGTTAGGCACACAACCGGTCTTGCTGGAAGTCTCCCGGTTTAAACGCAGGCATGCCGAGATACGGACAGCTGGCACAGCGGAAAGCGTCTCCTAAATAACACTGCGAGACAAAAAGAAAAATGACTGAATATGTAATGAAGTGGATAATGAAAAGCTATAATGAATTGAACACAGTGAAGGGTACAGTGCAGAATGCAGTGGATTAAGAAGTGGGGAAAGGGGTCTCGACACGCTCAGAGCTGAAATGCAAACACTTACATTTCCACAGGCGGATTTCGGTTGACTGGTTTTCTGAGTGGCTTTGCTCTCCTGCTCCAGCTCCTCCGCAAGGCCACACGTGCTTCACCGAGACGCGACCACACACAATCAGCAATTACAGTAATTACAGGATGGCAGATAAATTCATAAACAGTCATTTGTGTGCATTAACTGAATGCTCAAGTTTTCTAGACAGAGATGCTAATCTTCATGCTTTCTCACCAGTTCTTGCAGGCTTTCTTCTTAGATCCTGAATCTCCACATGATGATCTGAGCGAAGCGGCGTCAGGCTTCTTCAGGTCTTCAGCATGGTCATCACGTAGGCTCAGGTGGTTCAGGATGTGCCTCTGTACCCGCTCAGAAACACTCTCCTGTGCAGTCCTACAGAAGAAATATTAAAACACATCTCAGAATCCTAGAATACAATCCTGAAATGGCAGAATCTCTAAAGGAAATTAAAGACAGACTTCCCCAAAATCATAAAATTTTCATTCAAAGATGAGCGTAAACACCTCTTTCAGTCACATGACCCCATTCATCCTGCTCCCCCCCCTTCTGCATTGGATTCAAGCTAGAAAATCCCACTGAATGAAAACAGCAGTTTTGTATCTCCAAGACATAAAGCATGCAACATGCTTATACGCGTGTGATTATGTAATCTGTACTTACAACGTCATCATCATCCATGTCATTAGCTGAAAGAGTCCACAGTTTGGCAGCACCTGGATCGAGAGCTGGCTTTTCTGTGAAACAAGAGAGACAACCTTTAACACTCATGGCTCTGTACTACAGTAACATTGTCACTTGTCACTTTTTTTTGTGAGATCTGTTAATAAATCCAGGTACTCTTCTAGATGTTGACCATCAAGTCACTCTGGAGAATGTGACACACCCCATGCAAATCAGTGTATACATTTTTATTATCCTACAGATTAGCACAAGGGGAGTAGCAAAAGGAGTACAGAGCGCTTACAGAGCTGCATGTCTGGCTACTGTTTGGTGATTTCTTCAGTAAGCACTTTATCAGGGATGTGGCTGTTCTGGAGCTGATACCCCATGGATCCAAATAATGTATTTGTACTCAGTTATATCCCTAATGTATACAGATCTCACATAAACAGTATTTTGGAATAAACCAAACAAACCTGCATTTGTGTTTGTGTGTGCCCCAAGTTCACGATTGTGTATTTAGCAGGCATGCTACATTTTTTTTCGGATTAAGATTTCTGAAACACAAACTAAGACGTGAATCGAATCGGCCTTTCGGCTGCTCCCATTAGGGGTCGCCACAGTGGATCATTGGTCCGCATATTTGATTTGGCACAGTTTTTACGCTGGATGCCCTTCCTGACGCAACCCTCCCCAATTTTTTCCGGGCTAGGGACAGGCACCGAGAGCACACTGTTGCATGCAACCCCAGTGGCTGGGGTTGGTTCCCTGGCCAGGAATTGAACCCGGGCCACAGCAGTGAGAGTGCTGTGGCCTAACCACTAGTCCACCAGTCCACTAAGACATGAATGTTACGTCTGTAAACACTGACCTGTTTTCTTGGCGAAGGACAGTTTGAGTTGAGACGACGATCCGACCTCAAAGTTGGGTTTGGAAGCTGAAATTCGCACCCTAGACAGAGATTTTCCCTGGACATCTGTGAGCTGATTAAAAACCTCAGGGCTCAGGGCTTCACTCTTCACCTACAGAATTCAGCACAAGTTAGTCAGATCATTTATAGCAGGAGCGCGTACTTCTCCTTATGAAATAATATAACGTGATGCGTGTATCTTTTATATTTTATCTCACAGATCCCATAATAATATGGATATAAAAGATAGGTTTAAAGCAGACAAAGATTCAACAGGATCCATAGTGCTTTAGCATTGTGCAAAATTAGGGATGCACAATTGATCATATCAAGATCTACATAATGTTATTTTTATAAAGGAAGGAATAAACATGGTGGTGCGGTAATGACAATGGTAGGACTTCTAATAAAAGGATATTGGCGTTCAGGACTCCACAAAATAAGGTGAATATATAGTCGAGTTTGTCAACGAATACAATGTTTTTAATTACGTAAAAATATATATTTATTACGGAATAACCATTTATAGCTTTGGAACGTCCACAAAACAGGTCCGTTCCTTTCAACACTTCCGTTATAGCAGCTATAAGGTGAAGTTGTTCCTTCAGTAGCCTCGTTTTAGTTCTCTGTTATTATTAAAAATGTTATCATATTAGAATGAGTGCATTAATATAAACCCTGAGATCTGAATAGCAGCCAGGACTACCATCAGAGCTGCTACTAAAAAAAACAAAAACAATAATAAACCCTTAAAATCAGTTCTGTATTTAAGAGGAATCTAGTGTAGGAATAGGGAGTCCCTAGCAAGAGCTTCTGGCACACAATGAGTTAATTAATGAGATCATTAATGAACAGGGTTCTCACCTCTGAGACGGAAACCAAGCCGGATAGTTTGAGGGCTGACACGAGCTTCCCAGCTGTCCTAAACCCATTCACCTCCTCGGAACCTGAGGATACAAGTGTATTCTTTCATCCTCTTTACTTATCTAATCTATCAATCTACTGAGCAGTTAATTAGGACTGTGTACCTATAATGTTTTAAACCCACCCTGGCCACCTTGCCCTCTTTTACTCAAGTGCACATCAATCAGAATCAGAATCAGAACCAGAATCACTTTATCGCCAGGTACGGTAAAGGACACTCTGCAGTACTAGGAATTTGTCTTGATGTCAGGTGCAAACACAGAATCAAAGATATGAGGTCAAGGGGTATACAGAAATGCAGAATAGAAAAATGTGAAACAATAACAGGGTGAAACAATACTGAAGTGCAAGAGACCATGGTGCAAGATGAACATGCTATATATAAATATAAAATATGTAAACAGCAGACAATATAGAATATATTAGATTAAAGTAGTTATGTACTGTTATGAAGCACGTGCAGGCAGGTTGGAATGGGTGGAGAAAGGTGTCGGGAGTTCTGTGTGATAGAAAAATATTGGCAAGAATCAAGGGGAAGGTGTACGAGACAGTGGTGAGAGCGGCCATGCTGTATGGTTTAGAGACAGTGGCACTGA
>CM074951.1:22416496-22434776 GCA_037577455.1 Pangasius macronema | reverse complement strand
TTTTATATATATATATATATATATATATATATATATATATATATATATATATATATATATATATATATATATATTTTCATTATACTCATTTAAAACTGAGACTATTTGGTATCACCCGGAAGAGGATGGGTTCCCTTTTGAGTCTGGGTCCTCTCAATGTCTTCTCAGGGAGTTTTTCCTTGCCACTGTCGCCTTTGACTTGCTCCTTAGGGATCTAATTCTACATCTAGATTTCTTTGAAACTGTTTTGTGACAATGTCCTTTGTTTAAAGCGCTATATAAATAAATAAAATTGAATATTCTGAGCAGACATTTGTAGAATTTTTGGAACAAAGAAAAGAATGTTCAATATCCTGAATATTCATGTCATGTCATTCAGTCATGCAAGTCTGTGGTACTGACATGCCAACTCCTTTGCACAAGTTTTTCTCGATTTTAGACTTTTCTTGAGTCTTATCTCTCACTCCCGATGCTGAACTTTGGATGGTGTCAAATGTGTTTGAAGGAATTTTACAATACTATACGCTACACTATACTTGCGGCTTTCTGGAAATGTACCTACAGTAAACCACTGAGACAAAACAAAAGTGTGGAATGACGAGCATGTTCATGTCTGATCGACCAGCACAAAGACGTGTTTTGATACTGTGGGAACGAATAAGCCTCGCTCCTTGGATAAGCTGACATCACACACCTTGACTCCAAGGCCAATGCCTGGAACAATGAAATATGAGATAATAAAGCTTAAGACATTTTTTTTTCCATGAAAGTCACTGGAGTTGCTTTTTAACCCTTTAACTCAGCTTAATTCTTAGATTGGATTCTGCCTCACTTTGAATCTGCCAAATAAATAAATAAATAAATGTTAGCAACAATCAAGCTAACTTTCCCCGCCATGACAAAAAAGGGCATGATTATCCCAAAACACAAAAGTAAGAACAAAGCAGCACTGTAGGGATGAGTAATCTGTAAACCGTACAACTGGTAAAGAAAGAAAAAACAAGATTCAGTGCAGTTACAGACTGCCTAAAGCAACATACTGTAAAAAAAGACTCGCTCTCTTGCATTCAGATCACAAATCAACTATAAAATATCTAGTAAACCACTGACCGTTTTACAGTTTGACACAGAATATGTATGATAGCGTTGCCTGCAGTAGACAGACACATTCTGGTAACTGGATCAAGTGTAGACTCATATCTAACAGCTGTGTGCTGAAACATCAAGGGTGTTTCTCTAAAGGCATCTCTTCAAATTTTCAAGCATAATACTCTAAACTTTAAACATCTCTGCTCTCTTAATCCATTTTAGTCAAGTACTTGTCAGACATTGTAATGGCAACACAAAGAAAAACAGCTGGAAGATGATCTAAAAACAGTGGAGGAAATAGCAGTCTAGTCTAGTAGGACTTAAGGAACTAAACCGAATGGCAGGAATGCAGTCAAACCTCACAATGTGGAAGACACGCAATATCAGTAGATATTAACTTCAGAAAGACTTGAGTGATTTTGACCCCTTCTGAAAAAACACCTTGTGTTTTACTGCAATCAAAGACAAAAAGAAAGAAAAATCATGTCAACATACACACCGACACACTGACACACACACAGGGAAGTGGCCCTTCATGTTTCTGGTGAAGATGCTGGGGTTGTGAACATGTGAACTGAGGAACAGCATGACACCAAATGCGCTCATCTTAAAAATCCATGAACATCCCGGTCAAATATGTAGAAGGAAGAAAAAAAAAAGCATGACTTTTCAGCCAATACACAGATGATCCTTCCCTTTTTGCTGAAGAAATATTCTCTGGATAATTGTCAAAGATAGAAAATGGAAGGCCAGCTCTGCTGGTTCTTCAGTTCATTCACACGAGGCCTGAGTCCATAAAACCCAAAAACAGCAATGGGCTCTAGTGTGTGAGTGGACTATACAGCGTGTTTGGCTTGTCGTGGCCCGTCAGTGGCTGGAACTTTCATGTACAAAGAGATTTGTGCTTTGCGCACACATTTAACACCTTGTCAGAACCTTTTCTTCAGGACGTTGAGTGTTCCCTAGAAATCCTTTCCAGCTGACAGGGAAAAAAAACCAAGGTATTAAAATAAGCAAAAAAAAACAAACAAAAAAAAAAAAATGCGAGGAACAATTGAAGCTCAAGAACAAAAGAAGGCTTGTGCTGTCCCAGTCTCATCTGTCGAGCAGCAGCTTGAGTGCACGCTCGATGTTCATGCGATGACCGACGCGCGTCACTCCCAGGTCAATTAGGTCCTGTTTCTGCAGGCTGGGCAAGTGTGTGCCCTCTATGTCGTTCTCCAGGAAGGCGTCTCTGTGCTCAGCCAGGTTGAGGCTTTCCAGCCAGTCAGCCACGTCCTGTTTGGTCCACGAAAGCACCGCCTTGGAGGCGAATGGCTTGCCGGAGGCGGCCTGGAGGAACGAGAGGGGCGAAGGTGAGCGACTTCGGCCCTGTACAGAGGATGTGGTGCTCACCGCAGGTAGAGAGGAGGATGATGAGGAGCAGCTCAGTATTGGAGGAGGAGATGTGATGCTTGGGCTCGAGGGATGGCGATGGTGATGCAAGCTCTCAGCCTGTCGGCATGGCGATGGCGCAGGCACGTTCGGGCCGGGCTGATTGGTGAAGGACACGCCGGGGTTCGGCTGGGTTCCTGAGATGAGGGACACACCGTCCTGATTTCTAAAGAAAAATAGGGACAGGAACAGAAATGGGAAGAATTCAATCCAAAAAAAATTCAGTGAAGGTTTTTGGTCATCAGGTGGCTGTGGAATGGCTACTCATAAGTCAAGGTGACTGGATTTGTATTGTTGTCTTCAAGACTTTTCTCTGCTTAACAGGGAGGTCATCATTCAGTTAGGTCATCATTAATTCACAGTTGAGGAAGGGCTTAAAAAGAATGGACAAACAACTCCAAGTAGAATACCAGTCACCCTGACTTGATAGAAACAAAGTAAGAGAAAGATAGCAGATAAGAAGGCAAACGTTTCATTTTTTGGCATATGGAAAAAGGCACATAAAACAAAGTTAGCCCAACTTTGGTGAACCATATAATTGAAAGCAAAACTGTCTCAAAGCTTTTCATTGTTAATCTATACAAACTTTACAATCACTGAAGAATGAACAAATCAAAAAAGCTAGTTTGATATAAGTACTATGTAAACAGGGTATTTTGGGTCAGTTCTTTGGTCTGTAAATAACCACAGATTTCCATAGTAAATGAGGCTCAGGCTTAAAAAAAGGTCTGCAGTGGGAGGAGGCAGCAGTGCTTCTTCTTTAAGGAGATGTGCCCAATATAGGCACACAACTCAAACTACTAATACACACAGATCAAGCTGTGCTGATTTTTAAGACTAAGAAAGCAAACTGCATAATCATGCGACTTGAAACACATTCACCTTTGTCATCACTAGCACTAGATGACATTTTTCTACTTGGGTAAGGGGGCTGTTGAAAACCCTCATGTGGCAGTTTATGTGATATAATGTCTGAGTAATAAATGGGTCATGTTCCAAATCAGGCAAATACGCATACACATGCACCAGCACTAACACACCTCTCCCTCTTCTATGGTCTGGTCTGTGTTCATCACACCGATGTTGCTCATCTCATCCTCAAGGCTGTTCTCATTATTAGGTTGCTAGGCAACTTGTTCTTTCATGAGCTCAGCACACACAAATCTGTGTAGCTAGATGAATGTCTGTGTTACTGGGGCGGGTGTTGGTGGCTGTGATTGGGTGACATACCTCAATCCAAAGTGAGTTCTACATCCTGGGGGAGAGTCTAGCGCTTCCCCTGGCTTTGGTGCTTTGTCTTTGTTGACATGTTGCAGAACAGAGTTTATTTCAGTCAAACCTTGGGGTTTTGTCTCTGGTCCATGGGGGTTTTTCAGATCCAGAGGTTCCCCCCAAAGCTTTGAGGTTCTTTGTGTTGGGGTTTTTAGAGGCTCTGGTGGGGCAGTTCCCAGGGGTGGTGGGGGGATTGAAGAGGGCACTCTGAAAGAGCTTATGGTCTCCTCATTTAAGGCGTCCTTGTAAAGTGCATTGCTCTTGTTGACGGCGTACTTGGCTTTGGGCTTGGGCAGGACCTGTGCCCTGTCCACCAGAAAGGCCTGACCGTCTGCATAGACCATGCAAGTGTCCAGGGTCTCACCTCCTTCTGACGATAAGGTGGAGATGCTGGATACAGTGGAGACCGTACTCGTGGTCTCCAGTTGGGGATCTCCACTGCTCCGGCTGTCCACTTCAATGCCTGAGTCAATAATGGGCTCATAGGGTTCCAGAGGTCCCGTAGGAAAGCTGGGAGGCGTGCAGTTAGTAAGAACTGTTGGCCTCTTGATCTCTTGATCTCTCGAGCTGCTTGTGGTTAAATGGGGGTAATAGGGAGCAAGAGATGGTCCAGTCATGCCATTGGATTTCTGTTTCAGTAGCTCACTGAGTGCCCCTGATTGGTCTTCCGGGATGTCAAAACTGTTGGCAAACTCTAATGGTGGAGGCAGGGGTTCGGCAAACACAAACTCCTCATCGATGTCAACAGAGGCCAGAGGTGGTGGAGGGATACCAAAGGGGAGTTTGACAGGCTCATCTACAGAGCTGACAGAGATCATGGTTTTTGGTGGCACAGCAGAGAGAGGCTTTAGTGGTGCAGGCTTTGTAGGAGCAGGCTGGTTGGGATCACGAAGCTCCCCAGGTGTGCTGTCAGGACAAACATCTTCATCCCTCTCTCCTTCCGACAGGCTGTTTTCCTCAGTTTTGGCCCCATCTGTGGTATGAACCATTAGCAGCCCTGCTGACTTCTGCTGGGATGTGTCCACAATGTCAATCAGCATGTTCTTCTTCTCCTCTGGCCTCTTCTCAGCCTTGCCCAGGTCCAGCTGGAATTTGGACTCGGTCTCGTACTTGGACTCCGTCATCTGTCTCCGCAGGCCTCCCCGTGGCCTGCCCATGGTGGCAGTGCTGGAGAAACTCACTTCGACATTGGGCCGAAGTTTTGTGTCAATGAAAAGCGGCTTGTTGAGGTCCAGTTTGGACTGGTCACTCTTAAGTGGCAAAGGCTGTGACTGCTCCCTCATGGCCCGGTCTCTGGCAGCTAATGCTAAGGCTAAGGGAGAATTGGGGTCTAGAGGTTTTCCAGTGACAGGGTGAACATAGTTCCCGCTCCCTGAGGTGTAAGTCTTGTGAGCTGGCAGGCTGATGGGACTGTGACCTGTCCTAGTGTTGAGTAACTCTCGCACCATGGTGGGTTCTGGGCTGTTGAAGTCTGTCACATTGCCCCCTCCTCGAGGGATGCTGAGCAGGGATGAAGGAGGAGCCATAAGCCGGCGCAGACGCTCATCACTGCTAAACATGCCCTCATCAATGGACTTTGAGTGCCGCAGACGAGGGTGGGGAGCGGGAGCCACATCCTCATCGCCAGCATCTGTGGATCTGAAAGAGGGGGAATTTCTGTGAATCTCCAGCCGTTTTTCCCTGACTGTACTGGGAGCCATGGCAGTTGCAAAAGGGCTTCCTGAACTGAGGCTATCCTCTGGGCGAAGTTGGCCTGGGTGGTCAGGCGTAGTCGTCTCTATCTCCATACTGCTTCCCTGGCTGCTCTTTCCACTGCTGCTAGTGGAGGGCTCTTTGATGATAATGGTGGGTATGGGGATGGAGCAGGTCTTCTCTGGGCTGTCCTCTACATTGGACTGTTTTACAAGCATGCCCTTTCTCCGTGCAGGCTTGTTTGGAACAAACAGCGCAGCGTTAGCCATTTTGCCAACATCCGAGTATGGGTT
This sequence comes from Pangasius macronema, assembly GCA_037577455.1. Lineage (NCBI taxonomy): Eukaryota > Metazoa > Chordata > Actinopteri > Siluriformes > Pangasiidae > Pangasius > Pangasius macronema. The sequence goes on along the minus strand of CM074951.1, from coordinate 22,428,996 downwards.
CTCGGGAATCTGCGCTCGGCGCATATGAAGACTCTGCTGAGCAGTTGGACTGTTGCTGAAGTCCTCTGCATCATATTGTTCAGAGTTCTCTCTATAATACATGCCTTGGTCTCTCCAACCTGAACCAAGGCTTGAGTCTCCTCTGTCTGAAGGAGCGCTGTTCACAGTAGGACTTTGAGGGGTGAAGCCTGGTCGGATTGTGCCATAACCATGTCCAGCAGGTGTGGGGGCATTGTTGTGAGGAGGAGATGGAGGGGAAATAGCCGGTGGTGGGGGAATGTCCTCTGATGTGTCAGGCATTGATAGGCTTCTTGTAAATTTTAACATGGGAGGAGTGAGGAACTGCTTTTCTTCTTCAGTTACCCCTGTGGTTGGATAATAAGAGCCAATTACTCTGAAAGCACCCACTTCACATCAGGCAAAAAAAAGCAATTAATTTTTCATAAGTTTAAATATTTAATATAGAACAAATAAACCAAAAGTGGCATTAGTGGATCTAACACAGCAAACACCTTTTAAATTAATAGGGTTTTGTTTTATTATACACTCATGGAAACAAAGACCAAACAGTAAGCTATGTACTGTTATTACAACGCCAATGTAGAAAAACGTTTATACTTTTTTACTGAATACTTGCCTATCGATGTCTGTCGGCGAATGGTTCCTTTTGGTACACCCAAGAATGGGCCTTTAGGAGGTGCTGTTACCGGTGGGGAATCCACTGATATGTCCTGGCTGTTGCACAGTGACTGCACAACCACAAAGATAGGTGTGTTAAGACAGAGGTTCAAAAAAGGGTTCAAAGGGAAGTCCGTACAGTAAAACCTGAGAGCCTGAAGTGTTTTATTCCACTTATAGCACAGACAAAGATATTCTATACAATGATATTCTATGCGATTGTGTGCTTCAAACTATGTTGCAACAGTTTGGGAAGGGCCACATATGGATCTGAAGATCAGTTGTCCACATACTTTTGGTCAAAGAGTAGATATATAAAGTTGTTGTATATTATTATTACTATTATTATTAGTAGTAGTAATAGTAGTAATAGTATTAACAATACTACTACAGCTAATAATACCACTCAGAAAATTTAATTAGTGTTCATTTTGTACGAAACAGCAAAAAAGATATCATTACTGGGTCAAAGGTCATGCTTACATTCATTTCCGGGGCCACGGCGAAGCACCTGCTTGTGGGGCGCGGTTTAACAGCTGCCACCCTCACGTCCACGCTCGCGTTGTCCCACACCGGTTTCTGGGGAGGGACAACCTCCTCCACTTTATCTGCAAATCAGTACAGTTTCTATTTAGAGACCAGGAAGCGACAGGACACTACGTCTAATAAAATCAAGCCATTATCCTCTCACAGGATGTACAGAATAAAAAAAGAACCCAAACCAAGCAAGGGAGAGGAGACAGAAATAAGTACATTGACATTGGTCAAGGTCAAAGCCGTGCAAGCTCTTCCCGATTCCGAGGGAATGTGTGTCTCAGCGGCCACTGCACAACATGCTAGCGGTAGCGTTTGCTTTCATACAGCTCCCATGCATGGGAAATGATTACTTAGGGTGACGTGAAAAACAATCCTCTTCTTCTGAGCCACAATATCTGAAAGCTGATCATCTACACAGGGGCGGAGGAGAGGGAAGTTCAGTGTCTGATTTGCTGCCATCACATTTGTCAAGTGTGCATCTGGTTATACACACACACACACGCACACACACAATTTCTCTTTCTGTTTCGCGTTGTAAGTCTATAAATATGCAAGATATAAATCCCTTTATAGCTCCAAAGTCGACTGGTTTTAGCAGAAAAAATGGTTTTATATATATATTCTCTATATGTAACATAGTATGACATCATATTCCTGTAGGTTTATAACTAGGTTTCTAATACTGAAACGGACCATGGACATCTTATTCAGTGCATTTGAACCTGCACGGGAGAAGTAAAAGATCATTTCATCTACTCATCGACATTAAAACGAGTGCCAGCAGCTTTGCACTGAAAATATGGCATTACATTTTGCAGGTGGATTGTTGCTATATTAGACGTCTGCAGCAAGATTTCCATGACAACACCTCGTTGCAGAATGATTCAAAGCTGTAGAGGGTCCTCTTACAATGATGGTTAGCTAGAACGCTAGTACATCCTCGTCCTTACTAAGTGTCAGCTATAACACTTCCAGTGAGGCATATCCATTACCAGCAGAAGAAATTATTTCCATTTGCATTTTCACAATGAAAAATAGAGATTCAGGTCTGCAGAGCATTCTCTTTGCTATATTCAGCAAGAGTGGTTTGTTTACTCCACTGAAAGAATGAATAATTTAATCAAAAATTTATATATATATATATATATATATATATATATATATATATATATATATATGGACACATTTCATATACAAGTTACATATCTAGTAGTTACATAACTGAATATGAACAGATACAAATACAGAGATGAATAAAAGGTGCAGTATTTTTTTTTTTTTAAGAAAGGTTCATAGGGCATCTGATTGAGACTAGAGGTGTGCATCAGGACTGGGATCCTTTGAACAATGAAAGATTAGTACTACTTGAGGCATTTACAGCATCCTTAGTAACCGCCTGGTCAGGGTCACAGTCATGGTTTAAATTTGGCTACTAGTTTGTTTATAGTTTGGGAAATAGAACCAACTAAAAATGTCAGGGGTGGGTACAAACAAAAATAATAACCATATGGGCGGGATTAAAAAACATTTTTGCACTTCTCTATTTGAGACCGATTATGAGACACACAAGATATGATGAAGTTCTGAACTGTCAGAGGCAGATTGCACACACCATGCTGAAAGTGCTGCATGTCTTTCTCTGAGTTTCTTTTTTAGTGTTTTCCAGGGTTTATATTAATTAAAAAAAAAAAAAAAAAAAAAAAAAACAAGAACAAAAAAACCCTGTTTTAGCCTAAAACACCGTTTTAGGCTATGTCTACTTGGGGTTTAGATACAGATATGGATATTTGGAGCGCTAAACAGATGCAGATAGTGACATTACATTAAAATCTCAAGAAATAAATACATAAATAAGTAAAAGATCTACATAAAATTGAGTTTATATGTATACAGTGTGTATATGCATTTAATCGTTTAATAAAACCTGGCTGTAAAACTCACCCTTCTTTTTCCTCAAAGTTGCTTTAACATAAAAGAATATTCAGTTTTATTCATGAACGGATATTCACACATCATTTACATAAAAGAAGGGGGATTCAAAACAGATGGAAGGCATCAGAATGGCATTAACCTGGATAAAATGTAATGCCATATCACACAGTTATCACCGCCATGCAACGGTCTACTCTACACAAAATCTAGACCCAGACAGGACAGATCGAACAGTAACAAGACACAGAAACGTGTTACAGCCTAACGGTTTTAAATCCAAAGTTCTTTATCTTTATGGTACCAGAAGCAAAACCAGTGTCAGTGATGCTTTCTAACTAGTCAAATGTTAAAGCACAGAAATCAGAGAACGAATCCCTGCAACCTGGCGCTGTAAAGCGAGGCTATAAATGTACTTATATAAATATATAAAAGGAGCACATTTCTCAGCTTTTCCGCTCTCAGTGGGGGTTTTTGATATTAAAACATTGAACTGACTGGAAGATCGTATGTGGTTTGTAAAAATATATCATGACCCAGTAAGATAACACAGACTAATTTATGTACTTTACAGAAATGAATATAGAGTCAAAGACCACAAACAACCATATTCTGTGACTCAGAAACCACACACACACACACACACACACACACACACACACACACACACACACACACACAGGATATGAGCATGCCGAATAATTACAAAGGAAAGACAAACTTACCTTTATCCACTTTTTCAGCCACAAAAAAAACACAAAACATGAAATGTTAGCGCACGTTGTTTAAGTTCTGACAAATCAGAAGTATTAGCTAATGGCACTAAACGAGGTACACTAGCAAACAACAAGTTGCTCCTGTCACTTGTAGCTTGTTGCTTGTGAGTTGAGAAAAGATAGTAGCCATAATGTAAAGTAAGTGCATCCGAAGCCAACTATTTAAACACAAATTTAAAAACACACTCTGTGTGAAAATTGGTTTGATTGATGTATTGCTAGCTTCACTGGCAGATTAGCAAAGCATGGAAACTGTACTAGCTACTTCCCAGAGGCACGAATGATCTCTGCTACTTCCATCCAAGCTTTGTTTTTCTTCATAATGACTCTATACACATTTAACGAGATGCTATATATGACAGGATAAGATAAAACTATGGTTATAGGTTTTTCTTCCATTTTTGGGCATCAAACAGTAAAGTTGTGAGTGGGGAAGGAAGGTGTCTGACCAAAAACCAGACGTTCTTTTTTACATCAACGTCTTACAACTCAGGTCTCAGGGATCATCTATGGACCAGTCTCAGTCTAAAACTAAAGGTCAGAAGAAGCTAGCTATAACTCAAAATCCACACAATTACAGTTCTTCTCTTCAGTACACCACAGAGCCTGAAGAGAGTAGATATTCACCAAGGCATCAGATAGCAAAACACCAACTTCATCAAATTAGATTACAGAAAATTGTATTGTATTCTGGATACATCCTGGCTTACTGCGCCTTCCTTTAGCCATTGTTTAACCATTTTTGTTGCGTCGGTGTATGGTGCTTACCCAAGTCCTCCAGTTCTGAGGTCATGGATTTGGAGCGTGTAGAAAGTGCAGTGGATGGAGCTCTCCTTGGAGGGGCTGGAGCTTGAGCAGCAAATAAAAAAAAAAAAAACACCTGTAATTAGCTATGAGCTAACATTTGGCATTTTCATACTGCGATATACAGCACAGAATTCTGCACACTGAAATGGGTTGCAAGAGACAAGCCAAAAGGCTTTCTGAACAGATTTAGCAATAGTGATATACAGTGTACACACACACACACACACACACACACACACACACACACACAATTTCCTATTATCCAGGATAGGCAGATTTTGTGTCCAGGCTATTAGTTTTTATTCATAGTTGCCCAGCAGGAAAGTAGGTGCAATCAGAAAAAGAGAACAACTACTTCTACTTCTTATTCACTCCTTATTTAAGTTTTTGAGACTCCCGAATGGTGCAACAGTTTGAATCCAGACGATGCCACAGACATTCGTGGTCGGGGTCCAAGAGAGCGAAATGAATGAGAATAGTGAACTTGATTATTTGCTAAAACCATTCTTTAAAAAAAAAAAAAAATCCATTATGGAAAGCAATCATCTTTGATATGAGGAGAGGTTTGAGGTTTATTAATAACACCAGATCTATAAGATGTAAATCTGAGAGATGCTAAATGAAACAACCCACGTAATGAACGTACCTTTTTTTCGAGCCGTATCATCGGGGTCGAGATTTCTGCTGACAGTCACGACTTTAATGATGAGATGATTTCCCCCGTGACGGATCATATTAACCACCTGTTTGTGGCCCACCTTCACCACGTTGTCCTTGTTAACCTGAGACAGGAAAAGCAGAGGAGAACCAAACATCTAAATCTGTTCAACATCAGAGCACTGCGTAGAACTTTCTTTTTAAATATGTGCACGCCAGAACGTGATATTAAGCTCATTTCTAGCCACATATTTTGGTATGTATATTGTGGTGTAGACTAGGTGGTAGCCAAATGCTGTAAGGAATAGTGACTTATATATATATTTATATATTTTTCATAAGTCATCTATATGAGTATTTTGCAGCACAGCATTTTCTTTTCTTTTTTTTCCCCTAAGTGTACAGCCACTGAGATAATGAGATAATGGTCCCAGCTGGGCTTCCCTGCTAAAATACAGTCTAACAATAGTAACGTGAAAATAGCAATCTAATGGCAGGCGAAACGGCTACGTTCACAAATCCCGACGTTTGGCCCAGATGCAGTCTTTCAGCCTCGACTGCTTCTATATGTTCTTAACTGACTCGCATCTGTCCTTACACACACCACCGATTAACATCTTCCAAGCCAGTCACATCGCATGCATGTGCCTTGAACCACTACAAACCATGCAGCACTTGCTAGACAATCCATCGCTGTCATGATAACACACTAGCACAAGCTATGCAGGTCAGTTAACAGCTTGTGAGCTGCTCGTGATCAGGGCGAGAAGGTGCAAAAGGTACTGTTACTTCCGTGTGTGTGTGTGTGTGTGTGTATTTTTAATGCTTAGTTGAGACACTTTTTTTTTAAAATGCAGTACTGAAATCCAAAACATACTTGATATGTGGGAGAACCTCAGTCCGAACAGTCGAACCAGAACAATGCTAATTTTATGCCCACTAGATGCTCGTAAAAAATTCGCAACCACGATTAATCTGTGTATTCCGTCATACTTCGGCGCATTCGTTCGATAGGCCACTTTGAAAAGATTTTGTGAACAACAAAACCTGAGCCGTGACTCAGTATTCAGCTCTTAGGCTTGCAATGTGAGCAAAGTGAATCAAAATTGATATATTTGAAAAATATACTGCATGCCTTTTTGACCCCATCAAAATAAATAAATAAATGAACGAAATAAAGCTTAGTCATTCATTTGTGCTGGGTTTGTGCTGAATTGTGTCTGGTTTGGTTTCTCGGCTTTTATAACAGTTTTACTGTAATATAAGTCTGTCGCTGGGATGTCATTAACGCCCACTCAAATCAAAACCAAATAAATAAATAAAAAAAAAGACTGTTATTCTTTTGTGCTGATTTGTGTTATACAAACATCTTCGTGCCTGTGAGTTTCTGACATGCTACACATTCTATTCACTGTGATATTACTCTCAGCTATTAACCTACATTAAATTACGCAATGGAACAACACATGACAGACTGTTCACTTGTACACAAATAAAATGAAGTGGATTGTTTAATATCACCACACAGACTGGAGAGTGTTATTCTGCTAACACCAGAGTGATTTTCCAATGATTACACATCGTACATTTAACGGTTTATGGTTAGGATTTTAATGTTAATGGAACGTCTAGGAGACAATTAAGTTCCTGTTATCACTTATGCTGTAGCTGCGATAAACGGTCATTCCTTCATCAACATCCTCTCTCTCTCTCTCTCTCTCTCTCTCTCTCTCCAAAAAAATGCAGCTAGCCATTTTACCGAGAAACCGGAAAGCGTAAACTCCTCTGTCCTGAAGACTTTCCTGTGCTGATAAACTTCGCAAAGCACCGTGACTCTTATAACGCACTTACAACCGAGACTCCTTCCGAATGTTAAACGAATGTCTCCGAACAAATCGTCACCACATCAACGTTCATACGTTTTACAATAAGTTTCTTATAAATACGTCTATTATTCGTCTCAGATTATGTGAAGTGTCCACGTACAAGTCCCTGTGTATGAGCTGTTACTATAGAAACAATAACGTATTAGAAAGAGTGCATTAACGTAAAAATGTCGTTCATGTTAAAGCCGGATCTACTGTCCGAGCCTTGCGGTAACATGAAAATATCTCATCAGATTTGAGAATTCAACCACACTGTGGTATAAATCTGTTTAATATTAGTCTTAGATTATTCTTACTGAAGAAACAGTACTGATTTCGGCACAAGAGTTCTGACATCTTCACATCAGATTTAAAGCACACTTGTTTAAGGCTTTGTGGACTTCTGGACATTTCTTTTTGTGCTTTGGTACATGGTTATTCTTGTCATGACAAATCTCGTGCAACAACAACATGGCCATAAAAACAGAAAGATCTTGTCTAGCTGTTATACACAGGACAGACAAAAACCTGGCAACTTTGCAGTAATAATCACTGTGGATGCACGAAATTGTGACTACAATCTGTGGAAAAAAAGCCAAATGAAATGCAGACAGTAAACTAAGCCATACAGATATGAGAAGGAGCATCTATGCTGACAATGGAAACCTTTACTAAACGATATTATTATTCTGCGAGAATGTAGCCAGAGGCCAATACGTCATGTCTGCACTTCAGGGACATCCTGGACGTCAACACTTGTGACCTTGCTCAGCTCGTGCTGATTTGGAAATTTATACCCGCACTGCTGTGCTTTTCTAAACACAGTGCTACGCCCTTTCACAAATTCACCACCCATCATTCTATCACACCTATCACACATCTCGGTGTTTTTTTTCCCCCGTCAGCATTACCGTGTATTCCATATTGCCACTAATCACTGCAAAGTTATTAAAGATCACTGAAACTGCCATGTGGCCTGATTCAGGGTTGCATGTTACACTCTCTGAGAGGAGCGCTGTGTACGTCTAACATCTTGTTTTATTGACAAGATCGTTAAAAAAAAAAAAAAGTCCAATTCCCACTCACTCTAATTATTTTCCAAACACTCCCTAACACTCCACAGAGAGGCGTCAGAGATGAAGCTGCTGAGATGAGTGCTGAGTGTCTCTGAAAGGCCAGATCAATCTCGTTGGCTTAAACTTTAAGTGGAGGCATTAAATCTCCCGACGTGTTATTACTCCCCAATTTGTCCTGCATAAAAAGAGGAAAAACCCTGCCAGAGATGCTAAATATGGATAGACAGGCATTAAACACTGTTTCACCCACTCCACTGAGTTAATACAGAAGCCTGATACTAACACAGTTAGTTAGAACAATGCAACTGAAATAGCTAATGGTGTAAAGAGTGCATCCATCTCGATATTTACTCTGTAACTAGAGATGGATTAGCTACCAGGCTGACTGGGCACATGCACGGTCGGCTTGCTCGCTACGGAGACCTCGACAAGAACAACAACAGAAGAGAAATGTAATTGGTGTCAGTCTGAATTTGCAACCAATGAGTAATTAGTTAGGTCCTAAGTGTTTATTACTGGAGTTATATAAGCGGATGAAAAAACATGGTTTCACATCCGTAAACCCACAAAGGGGTTTTATTTCTGGCCATGTCTGTGTTTTTGTTTTCCTGTCCTTCTCTGAGAAAACTACAGAGTCGTATTTCCAATACGTAAACATTCATAGCTCCAGTACTTAAATCCCGTTCTTCCTCAGCACATAGTTTGCTATCAGTCTGCACCAACATCATGCTCAGGTAGGAGAACTGTGTCAGAAGATAAAATAGTACCAGTTTGATTCATTTATTCTCTCAGGTTCAGTAAGAGAGCGGGTCATGGCGAATCTGGAGGCTGTCCTGGAGAATGCTGGGTGAGAAGCAGGCATACAGTCCATCACAGGGCACCATGCTCACACACGTTCACACCTAGGGGCAAATTACAGCAGCCAATCCGTCTAGTTCCTGCAGAGCTCAGAACATGGAGAACATGTGACACTCCAGACAAACAGTAGTCTAAGCTCAGGATCGAAGCAGGGACTTGGGAGCTGCGAGACAGCAACACTACCCACTGCTCCACCATGATGCCTGATTTATTTACTTCATTTAAAAAATTTTAAAGTCATAAAAATTTTAATGAAGCGGTTGGCTGTACTGAGTCAATAATAGGCTTTTGGGACAAATATTTTACACTATATAGCTAACTGAACAAATCTGGGTTAAAGAGAAAACTGTGTACTTAATGGATGAACTGTCTCAAAAACGCACATAGAAAAAAAAAATCAAAAAAATCCTGTTGCCAGAGCAGAAATTAGAAACGTCTTGTATCATCTGCTAGCGTTCTCCTGAGCAGCATAGCATGAAATTAGCACAGTGCTGTGAAAAAGATCAGCAGAAGATTTAAAAAGGAAGATCTAAGATAACAGGATGCTTTAATCTACACAAAAGGTTATCTGAAATGAGACAGGGTAACCTAGGAAACGAGCCAGTACGCCGAACAGGGCTGCGTGATGAAGGGAGTTACGCCTTGCTCCATTCTGTGTGTGTGTGTGTGTGTGTGTGTGTGTGTGTGTGTGTGTGTGATTCATACATGCCATTTGTGAATGCAAGAAAGACTGGGAGGAGTCCAAACACAATTTAGCACACGAGAGGATTAAACATTGGACTCCACGGGTACGAGTTATCACTCCAACCTACGCTGTCTTTTTCTCCGCAGTAAAACAGGAGATGAGACAATCAGCATAATAATCTGAAATGATGTGCACAGGTGCCTTCAAAATGAACTGACTCTGCCTGGAAGCTCCGCCCCTTCATGGAAGCCCCTCCCCCCCTTGAACTGGTGCGTCGCCCTCGCTTTCTGTCATGGTAAATGGAGAATGTTTTGAGTTTAATTATATGAAATAAAATATATCAGGGTACGTTCGACTTAGTTGATATTCGACAAGTATACATTTATCATCTGTTAGCTATATATTTTCAGCCAATATTTCAGGCATCCCTAAAAAAAAAAAATGGTTAATTGATGTTAAGCCGGACATACAGCAAGAGATGAAAATTTCTAAAAGGATTATGTGTTATATGTTGTGGATTTGTTACCGATTTTATAAAATGGAAAATTGTATGTAGGGAAAATTGAATATCACACAACCTTAGTAAGAGCTCTTCTCTGTTTTGATGTTTCCGTTTCACTGTGGCACGAACTCTCCAAAAACCAGATCAAACCATGAGGAAAACACACTTAGCTAGCGAGCTTTTAGACATCTTTAGGCAGACTAACTATGTTTGTTAAACCGGCTCTGTACACAACATGATCTTTGCAGGCAGACACCATGGCCAGGTTAGAAAGTGTCCTAACTAAAAACATTTTTACGTCATTTCGTTCAAATATATTTACGTTTTCTTAAAGTAAAGATATCAGTCTATAAACTCAATTTTGGTCAAAAGCTGTTTTACAAAATTCACCTTACAAATGACAGATTTTTTTGGGGACACCAGACCGTCTCGTTACATCGAGTCATTTGAAATATTTAATCACAGACCAAGCGTTAGTGTAATGTATTCGGTCATTTCTGTTCTCTGTCTTGTTTGATTTGACCATCATGACTTAATTGAGAACTCAACCTCAATTTCTTCTAAAAAAAAACAAAAAAACCCCACACATATTCCTGTCAGACGTCACTGGTGATGTCACTGGTGAGGATTAGTTGACTCGGGAACAGGCTTGACCTGATAAATCTCCCAGCATCCTCAGCTTACCTAGATCACTTCATCTGGCGTAATCTCATAAAGCTAGACTGCCAATCCCATCAGAGCCACTTCATCTGGATCATTTCATTACATTAGACTGCAGATGTGGTCAGTAACCTGAGCAGCCCCCAAATGCCATGCTAAACAATCAGAACATTCTCATTATCTAATGTCAAAAATGTATGAAGACCCTTTTTAAAAACAGTGTGGCAATTGCAAACAGTCTCTGCACAAACATGAACAAAAATTCCCATGAACCCCAGACTACAGTGAACGCACAGACACACATAATGCTGACTGATAGGAGTGTGTGATGCGCCGTCCTGCACTCAATTACCATCTGATGAAATTAGTGCCGGTTATCCCCTTGACACACAATCCGCACGGAGGGAATAAAGCGGAAAACGATAAGCCATCCTTTTAGCTAATCATATCAGCTGTGTTCCTGCTTGTTCTGGTCACAGTGTCTCTCTCTCTTTATCTTTCACACACACACACACACACACACACACAAAAAAATATAAATACCTGCAGTTTTACCAGGCATACAGTGCAGTCCATAAGTATCTGGACAGAGCCACACATATTCTAGCATTCTGGGGTTTTGAAATGAAATGGTTTGCTAAGCCATATAGCAATCAGCTCTTTTTCACACTCTTCATATTTTTCCTTAATGATATGTAATAAATTTGTCATGGTAAATATTTGGAAATCCTTTGCTTCGATGCTTGCCTAATGACCCATATTTATTAGTTGCTTGGGCCCCATACCAATACTATATATATATATATTAAAAAATACTGCATGGTTTTCCCGTCTCATTCCCTTTGCCGGAAGCCCACAGAGTGCAGAATTTACCCCGAAGGCAATGCCATGTGATGAAATTTCATTTTCAGATTATAGATGGACGTTTACGGGATGCCTTGACTGCCAATAAGTCAAGTTGTTACTAGTATTCCTGAAATACCTTAAACAAATACTTCAAACAGGAATCTATGGAAGAAAAACTACTTCAGACATTTGACCTTGCTGTGACCTTGACCCTGTTTGGATACTGACATTCAACCACTCATTCCTGTTCTTGTTAGATATCACACATCTCAAACAGGGGCACAGATGGACTTAAACACCTAGTATAACATACTATGCATACACTATACACTACATCATACACACTGGTCAAAAGTCGTGGGGGCNGAACCTGAAGGTGGTGGGTTCGAGTCTTGGGTCCGGCAGGGATTGTAGGTGGGGGAGTGAATGACCAGCGCTCTCTGTTCACAGTGCGTGTGTGTTCACTACTGTGTGTGTGCACTTGGATGGGTTAAATGCAGAGCACAAATTCCGAGTATGGATGACCATACTTGGCCACAAAGTCACTTCACTTCACTTCACAGTTTGTGCACACCTGACCATCACACTCGTATGGTCTTTCTGAACATCCCATTCCAGAGTATA
>CM074951.1:22387617-22409110 GCA_037577455.1 Pangasius macronema | reverse complement strand
ATCTTAATCTGGCCTCCCTAACTTTGTCCCCCAAACGTCCAACATGAGCTGTCCCTCTGATGTACTCGTTCCTAATATATAATATTATATATTATATTAGATAATAATAAGAAGAATTTTAATGAATAAACAGAAAGAATGTTTACAACAGCTGCTGCCAAAGTGCTGCATGGTGGAGTCAAATTAAATTAAACTAAACAATTCAATAAATAAAATGTGAATATATATTAATATATTGATTCTATTCTATTCTATTATATTAATAAATATTAATTTTGAGAGCATGGCACACAATACAAGACATAAACGTGTGATCAAAAGCACAGTGTATGATTAGCAACCAGGCTTGTGCGAGACTGACTTTTCCCTGATCACAAGTTTCCGTTATAAAATATCACGATAAACGATTTAATCATCCAGAACAGGAAAACGAGCGTTTCCACGATCTCAGCGGCTCATCTCTCGTTACAGTGAGGGAGAAAAAGACTACACTTTCTGCCTTTTTTTGAGTGATAACTTGTACAAGTGCACAACTTTGCGGAGCTCCTTGGCAGGTCTGGCAATATAATATAAGCTGCGATGAATGTCACTGGATATGGTGGCATCGTAATATCGTGTAGCGACGATAAAACCGTTATGTTGCACAAGCCTATTTACAACAGGAAGTCTGTAACAGCATAATACACAATTAATGACAAAACGCTATGCCCACACACACACACACACACAAAATACTGTACAGAAAATAATGTAAATGCATAAAAGGCACAATACACAATAAAACACACTGACACAGGAATAGACCAACAACAAAAAAAAAGTCAACTGCCCTTAAACTTATCTGTTATCTGGGATTATAAAGTGATGGACCATCTATAAAGAGCTTTTAGAGCATGCCACTTTACTCGACAAAGCTTCTGCTCAAAGCTGCATGGCTCTCAACAGCATCCTCACACACACACACAGACACACACACACACAGTACTGATGCTGGTTGCTAGGTGACCGCTGTTCCATGTTCCACCGTCAGCACCCGCGTGGACGTACTCGGCTTGGCCCTCTGCACGTTACTGTTAATCTGCTGCGTCCACAAACAACGAGACTTTCTCAGTGCTTCCTCTCCCAAAACAAATATGCAAGAGATAACCCAGGAGATGTGCAGGTCTGCTGAAATGCAGTGCCATTTATAATATAGCGCTATAAGGGAACTAAAAGGAATCTCACATGCTTGCTCTCTGATGCTGCATCCTTCTGCGATGAAGAGAACTTCCCAGGACACCGGTGCAAAGGCAGGAAATAGGAGGACGTCCTCAAAACGTGGAGATGAGCAATGACTGATAATCAGATGATCACTGAAAATCCTGGAGGGCAAATCACTGCAAACGATGCGGCACAACTGATCAGAGTTAACCGTGATCGCCGGCTAATGTTAGACATGTTTCTCATTAATGTATTTTAACCATTTAACCAATCACAGCACAGAAAGCAATTTCTTTCAACTACACACGCGGTATTAAAACTGAACAGTGCGGGATATACCGATATAGCTAGAATAAGCATGGTCGTGGAGGTGTTTTTATTTAAGCCTAACCTAGACTGAAACCAGCATTGGGTAAAAGCAAATGCATTTCATTACGTCATCACATACTTCATCACCACAACCGGGACAGACCTTGAGTGACCTTGAACGGTGTCAGATCTTATACGGAAACCAAATGGATGTGAAGGAGAAATTGGGACAGGATTAATGACGGCAAGATGTTAAAAATAGGGGGAGAAAAGAATCACGCGATTAGATAATGAAGCAGTCGTGAGAGAAGGAACAGGGCAATGCAAGGAACAACATTCTCGTGTGATCTCAAGGCGGCAATTCGCAGTTTGGACCAACACGCTGAAAAAAAGCTGAAGCTGCGAACCTTCACCAAACACCGTGCCTGTTACAAAGCACTGACATCTGAGGCTTCTTCCATAAACATTAAACAAACATCTAAAAAAAACGACTTATGGTCTTATGCGGCACATCCACCGTTTAGGTCCCTGCGTATCAGCTGTTACTATAGAAACAATAACGTATTAGAACAAGCGCATTGATACGAACCTGTCGTTTATGTTATAGCCAGAACTACTGTCCGAGTCGTGCGCACCTTCTATCCAATCAGATTCAGGCACTCAACCGCGACGTGGTATAAGAGCAAATATCGATATCAGACCATCAGAATATTAATAACATTTTAACTAGGACCAAATAAAGTTTGTTGAAGATTAATGCATGCAGGATCACTTTCTGTGCGGTTAGTATAAATGGCACATTGATTAACAGCAACAGAGCCGCCCAATACACTTCAACCGTCCAATACAGACATCTCTGAGGCCTGAGTCTCGCATTAAGCCTAATAACAGCCTAATAAAGAAAATAAAAGCTTCTCAACCCCACAGGTTTCATTTTCTGCATCCACATCAGATTATTTGTGTTAAATAAACGTCTTATGGACCTTTGTGGAAATAACAGCACCAGTAACGGACGTAAGAAGAACACACAGAATGGTATGAAGAAGCCAGAAGCTGAGGCTGATTTATTTCTAGCCCAGACTGTAGATGCATGCAGCCTATCAGTGATCGCCGTGTCAGGTGATTAAACAGAGTGACACGCCCCCTAGATGTGATCTCCATTTGGGCTGATGTTTTTCACACTTCTGTAACACTGATTTAGAAAAACAAGGTGCGTTTACTCAGGTATTTGGGTGAGAAATAACACAAGCACAAATAACCAAAAAAAGACACATGATAGAACTGTAAGTTTAGTGTTTTTTTTTTCATTTGAATGAAAGGGTTACAACTTTTCTGATTAGCATATTTGGTATTCGGAGGAAACACAGCTTGAAACACTGAAAAAATGGAGAGATCATGAATGCAGCTGCCTTTAAGCATGCCTGTGTGTGTGTGTGTGTGTGTGTGTGTGTGTGTGTGTGTGTGTGTGATAGTTTCTCCCACATCATTCACTATGCCATCGATGAGATTTTATATATGTACGTATTAAACGTTTATTTGTCAAGCTACTGACAGATATTAGATACATGTATTAGCCACCCATCTAATGTCCCAACCAGCCATCAGTGATTGTTAGAGAGGTGTGGAAGTTACTCCTGAAGCACAGACTTTGGACCACAATCTGCTCCATTTTATCAAAAAGCACAGCTTCTCTGAAACGGTGAGAATAACGTAACAGGAGATTGACAGGAAGAGTTATCACTGTTTGGAGTATTTTACTCCAGGTGGCTTTAGCAGGACGAGCAGAGATGCAGCGTGCCCAGGCCTCCGACACCTCCATCAGTCGGAGTGTGAGCGAGTGCAGGCGTTACGGCTCTGAAGCTGCGAAACGCTCCCGGAGCTCCGGAGAAGAGCTGCAGTCGATATCATTGATTACCCAATTAAAGAAGGCTTGGCAGGTCATCAAATGTGGAAAATGACCAGGCAGACAAAAAACATTACAAAACATTAAACAAAATCCTTGAGGTACATAAATGGCTTTGCGGTATTAAAAAAATCCAGTGTGTGTGAATGAAAGAAGGGATGGAGCTCATATCATCACCGGATTCCTTTTAAGAGGACAAAGCTATAAATATTCAAAAGTAAGTGAACTCCCTGTCTTACAGCTAGCATATGCTTTGTTGTATTACTGTTTTAATTTACAGGGAGCTGTCTTTTCTTTTTTCACATGCCTAGTGTTTTTATATACCTAATGTATTCGTGGCAGGAACATGTGGTCATGTGGTGCTTCCTGGGAAACTGACATCTAAAAGTTTACACCCCTGTCTTAGCCGGGTCACAGAGAGACCTACATTAGTGAATAAAATTTGAATACGGTCATGCCATATCAGTATAATTTCCTGGTATGCTTGTCTTTGTCTTGTGGTATATTTCATTATGAATAATGTGGTTATTTCAACAGACTCAAAAGCGCTGTTGAATTCTCAATTCTGATTGGTCAGAAGGTGTTGATTAATTTCCTGATTAATTTTCTATAACATCAGCACTAAGCTGCAGGGCAAAGACAGGTTTATATGAATGCACTCAATCTAAGATGTGATCGTTTCTACAGTAACAACTGTTCCATGGACTTACTCCACATAAACAAATTGTAAAACAATGTGTAATTGTTGATGTGGTCACGTTTTCTGTAAGGAGATGTTTATTTATTATTTATGGAAGGAGCCTCCAGTGTCAACACTTCAGTCAGACGTAAAGCTGTAACTTTTCCAATACAGTCTTCAGGACAGAGGATACTTACGTTACGTTTATTGTTAACTTTAAAGGGAGAGAAAACAAAAGAGAGAGGCTGATGTGCGAACGATTGCTATAACATAATGGTTAATGGGTGACAAAGAGAACGAACTTGTTTCACGGACGTTCTATAACATTAATCAGAGCTTAAACTGTATGATGTGTGGTGTGATTCTGTAATGAATATATAAATAAAAACTGTCATCATTAGCAAATTGTTATATGATGAAGACTGAAGAGGATTTGCAAATATCTTACCTGTTTCTAAATCATGTTCCCACTAGCAAACATTGCAAGCCTATTTAAAAACCCTGCTCAATGAGTCAGATCTAAGCTTAGATTAAATACTTAGCACTTTTCAGAATATTATGATGATGCCATTAAAGGCTAGAAAATGATTATGATTTTAAAGATTAATATTGACACATGCCAGAGTTTGATTAAAAAAAAAAACAGTGCCTGGACCCCTGGTTTGGGATAAAGGTTGGTTTGGGTAATACAGAGCATTTGCAATTCTAATTGCTAACTGAATAAGGTAATCAAGTATTTACTGTAATTTGGGTTTTAGAGAAGCAGTAACTCGGTGGAGCCACATCATCCAAAATGCAGCTCCTACTTCATCAGTGTCTTAGAGCTACAAAAACTAGCATCAAACAATTCATAAATTGCTCTCATGCCTGCTCATGGCAGCCACCCATCTCTCGTGCCCTTCCCTCCCACGCTCCTACTTCAAAGCAGTCCGTCCTCTCACTCGTGATTGTGGAGCTGACGCGAAACGAGTGTTTCCATGAATCCTGCATGCAGATGAACGCATTTCTCCTGATAGAGACGAAGACGGAGAATGCCTCATGCTCGTTCCCCCTGCAGCTCGTCTCGAGTTTAAACAGTGACAGTGTGAGTGTTTAGCGTCATTGATCTTCCCTTTTTTTAGACTCTGCCTGCTTTTCTGTAATCTCACACTGAGATGTAACTTCCTTTCACTGCCTGAGTCAGTTCGACAGGCGTAAACAGGAGACCTCAATCTAGTTCTCAAAATACCAGGTCAAAATGCCACGTCTGAAACATTTTTGTAATTACGTGTAAATGATGTCTGCAACCAAAGTAGGCTTAGAGAACCACCATGCAATAGGAAAGTGGGTCCAAGATACTCAGCCCCATGTGCATTCTGGTCATTTTAACATGTAGGGGACTTGAATTAAAGGAAGGTGAACAAGTTTGATTTCACCACCACTCTGTATAGCCTAACTGTGTAACAGTAGCAAGTCTTTGGCTAACAGTTTGGTTAGCTGTGCTGTTCTCCCAAATACTCCAGCATTGCAACAGATATCACTGAGTGTGAGCGTTTTATGTTTAAATGAGCTTGCCAGTCAGTGTTTAAAAGTGATGTAATGGCATGTTGTGCTAGTAGTGGAGTTATATAACTACCGTATGCTGCACTGTACTGCTCAGTTTTCTCAGTGTTCCTGCAGTAAGGAACTCCAGCGCTCTAGTCTCTGACTCTGAAATCATCGTTTGCCATCCGACCTGTCTCTGTAGTGCTTTAATTACTGAACACAATAACAAGTTCCAAAGATTCACTGTAACCAATCACAAAATTTAAAATGAAGAGTTAAGGCCTCATTTAATGATTTATGTCTTATCGTTTGGTAATGGATTTTTGATGGATTATGTTGCTAGATTGCAGACGGGTGCAAATTAAAGGAAAAACTGGAGGCTCTGTCATTCTGTAGGAAATATTGGTGTGATGATACATCAAAGTCAAATTCGATACGATATGGTGGTGTCTCGATTTGGTACACTATATGGCCAAAAAGACACATTGTGGACACATGACCATAACACTCATATGTGCTTTTTGAACATTACATTCCAGACTTAGTCCCCTTTTGGAAAAGCTTGAAAAGCTCCACTAGATTTTGGAGCATGGCTGTGGGGATTTGTCTATTCAGCCACAAGAGCATTAGTGAGGTCAGGCACTGACGTTGGATGAGGACATCTGGTGTACAGTCAGCGTTTCAGTTCATCCCAAAGGTGTTCAGTGGGGTTGAGGTCAGGGATCTGTGCAGGACATTCGAGTTCTTCCACTCCAACCTTGACACACTATGTCTTCATGGAGCTTGCTTTGTGCACAGGGCATTGTCATGCTTGAACAGGTTTAGGTCTCTTAGTTCCAGTGAAGGGAAACTGTAATGCTACAGCATACAAAGACATTCTATACAAATGTCTACTTCCAACTTTGTGCCAACAGTTTGGGCAAGAACCACATACGGCTGTGATGGTGCACAAGCCTTTGTTCATATAGTGTATATTTTCGATACTGCCTCAGATTTCCATTTTCAACTCATTAAAATATTCAACATAATAAAAGTACAATAACTGAAATTTAATAATGAAAATCTTTGGGAGATCTAGTCAGACTCTTAGCAGCATAATGAAAAGCTGTGCTTTAGAATGCACCAGAATTTTTAAATGGCTAAGCTTTCAGTGATGGGACTCCCAAAAAGCGGGACATTGTCACAAAGCAACTTTACAGAAATCTGTATATAGATTTTGGATATTCAGAGGATTTTGGGTTTCGGGGAATTTTACAGCTCCTGCGGTCTGCTCATCAAACCATTGCTATCTCAAGCTAACACGCTAACTAGCATGCTAGTGTATTAGATCATGGGGAAAAAGTGTGGTTAGGAGAAGCATATTTTTTTAAAACCCTAGTAGCCTATCCTGACTGAACAGAAAGAGAAAGGAGTGTAGGCTTGATTACATTTAAATGTTTATTACATCTCATATAATATAAGTCGCATTTTATGATGAATAACCTTCTTTATTATTGAGTCTGTTGAATGTCTTGTTCAATACATTCAAATCTAAAGACTTGTATTGAAGGACACAATACGATACACAACCCATATTAGGAGGCATTCATTTTCCTGCCATGGTTTGGGTCCACTTTCCCCATTAAAGTGAAGCATCACTTCAAATCATAAAAAGTTTTTCCTATGATGAAACATTTCTATTCTGATGGGTGTGGTCTCTTCCAGAATAACCCCGCCTCCTTCCACAGGGCTCATGGGCTGACTGAATGCTTTGATGAGGAGGTAAATTATGCAAATCATATGCTATGACCTTCACAGTCATATGACCTTCACACCTATGCGACGTGTTCCACAGCTCTCTTCACCACCATCATCAAGACACCAACTATGGGAAAATATTTTCAGAAGAACAGTGTTCATCCCACCAGTACAGTTCCAGAGACTTGTAAAATCTATGCCAAAGTGCACTGAAATGGTTCTGGCAGCTTGTGGTGACCTGACATCACTTGCTGGTATACACACACACACACACACACACACACACACACACACACACACACTTGGAAGGAAGGAAGCGGTTCCCTGTTGGGAAAACCAATATGCACTTTCACAGCCTCTTACAGAAACACCAGCCTGCTCCCTGTGTGTGTGTGTGTGTGTGTGTGTGTGTGTGTGTGTGTGTGTGTGTGTGTGTGTGTGTGCACCACTGCGCTCTCATTAAAGATGTAACCGTGACCTTCCCCACTCTGAGCACATAAACGTTTTCCTGTTGATACAAACGTTTGCTGATCGGACAAACTCATTTCAAAAGCCATTCTGAGCTTCTCTAAATCCAGCTAAAACCAAGAAGCAAATCCACAACACACCCAGTGTGGACCAGAGGCTTTTTTACTCACCTCGATAAGGAAGTCTCCAGTGCGCAGTCCGGCCTGCCATGCTACCCCGCCTTCATCAACAGACTCCAGGTACTGCAGGGCGGGGAAAGCTGGGGTCGGAGTGAACTCCTCGATTGGGGTGTCAGCTGGAGATCCACGAGAGCACAGTGAGGAAAAACAGAGAGATGTACGTTATGGTATAGAACAAGGATCGTGAGACACTCTTTTCCAGAGGTTTACAACGTGATTCTCAAAATGGACCCCTAGGGGGTCCATAAATTTTTTTATTTTGTTACCATGGTGAAAATTACACATTATCACCATATTATCAAAGCTATTATATTTAGGGGTCCAAGCACCAAAGTCAAATCAGACATGTGTACTATCAGTGGAAAATTGAAGAAGAGAAAGTTTTATGGTTCCAAAAAATATTATTTATTTAGATTTATTAGAAACTAAATAATGTTCGCAAAATAAATCCATACGGATGGGGTTTGTGGCATTTCACAGTTTTACAGGGGAGCCTGCTTACAAAAGGTTTGAGAACCACTGATTTACAATCACATGCCCAGGTGCCTGTGACTACGTTACAAGGCAATAATTTTATTTATGCGTAGTTCCTAAGTGGACAAGTGGGTTCAGTAGGTTGCAGTGGACACCAGCATTTATTCCTGTCCACCAACCAGATGAAAAAATGATGTGATATAATAATAGCTAGGGTTGTTATGGTGTCCCGGTTAGTCACACTATATGATTAGACAGTTACCTCAATGATGACTTCATCTATTATCGTCTACCTGTTCTTTTTTTTTTTTTTACCTGATCATTAGTAGTTCTCATTTCTATTTTGTCCAGCTGCGCCTCCCCAAAAACACAGATTGGATTTCGCAACCCCCTCCCTCTTGTCTTCCCTTAAATCATGCTACAGCACCATCTGTTTCTCCACACAGGGAAGCAGCGGCACTGAAAACCCTTTGGCGGTGTAATCTGTACTGTTGTAACCCATTACACTGCTACCTTTCCTGCCATTTCTAGCACGTTAGTAACGTTATCATACTTGACAGATATCAAACACACAAAAGAACATTACATTGCTGACCAGAAATAAACGTTTACATTTACCATACAGTTACTGGAGACAGGATAGTGAGCAGTTGAGGGATAAGCTCAACAGATCACTGAATTTCTTTCTCCACCATTGGATAGCCATTGTAACTGTACCATCAACGTCCCCTGTCACCCTGTGATGTCAGCGGGACAGATAACTGCTCCCTTCTCACGGGAATAACGGAAATACAACATCAACTAACCAACTTTCACCATAAGCATATTTCAGGGTGGAATTTTCTTTTAAATATTGGCTTGAAAATGTCAAGTTGTATAAAAAGATGAGAAAGTTAGGGTTAGAGTTAGGGTCAGAGGTCAGCATTTGTATCTTTTGGTATTATTTCACTGGTATGAATTTGGTATTGTTTGTTCAGCTTCATACCAGTTTTCTCATAAGGTCAAATTAAGATGGCAGAAGGACATTAATGGAGCAAATTGCGTATTCATAGACAGCTGAAAGTGTAAAGATGTTCTTTGGCCATTTTTAGCCTTTAAAAATCGTATGAATTTGACAGCTGGTATAGTTTTATGATATGCGATATAGATCTCAGATTAGTTCATTGTAAATTTTATTTATTTGGCTCATTTTAACTGTTTGGTGTATTTAGTTTTGGTGTTTCGTTGTAACAGCAAAATAATTCAGTGTTTTAATGACAACTGTCTTTATGAACCTGTAATAATGCTGAAAGATCAATAAAACATTTAAAAAATATATAACAATTTAATCTTCTACACAGGTTAGTTTTAGGTGTTTAAAATGAGAAGTCTTGGGTGTACTTTGTGACTAGTGGATGTGATTAGTGGCTTTAGCAGATGCTAACGAAATTACAGGTATTGTTACATTTCAGTTTTGCGCGTGAAGTTAATCGCGAGCTCCTTCGCGCGTCAACTTTCCACGGCGTCAACTCTTTTCGTTACACCTGTCTGAGGCACCAGAGACAGAGAGAGAGAGAGAGAGAGAGAGAGAGGGGGGGGGGGGTGTTTAAACATGGAGGGTGCTCTTTTTTTTTCTCCTCTTACCTTTCGCCCCTCTCAGCACGAAGCCGAAGCCCTCGTTATCCTTCTTCTGCAGGACCACGGTCTTCTCGTCGATGACGCAGTCACTGTGGAGAAATTTGCGCGCGCAGCGACCGTTAGTGCAGGCAGCCGTCATCCTCACCAAGGCAACCGAGTAGTGCGGCTTCATCATACCCGAGCTCCTCATCATCACTTCTCTTAAAGCTTTGGGCTCACACTACAGGTTTTTTTTTTCTTTTTTAATCGAGAACGATTGAAAATACGAGTCGATTTCCGTTTCGCGTCGCTGACTACCATCTCACACTCACCGTCATGGTTGAAGCAAAAAAAATAACGGATCCGCCTCCGATCAGGTCGCGCGAGCCGATCACAACTCGAGGCTTCAGATTTGAATTCGACTTAAAAAAAAAAAAAAAAAAAAAAAAAACTACCAGTCAACCTGTTCCCACCCGCATGGCGCGGTTTAAGACCAAAATGTGTCAGATCTAATATAAAATCAGACGAAAAAACTAAAAATATAAAAATCCTGCAGTCTGATGCCCACAGCTTTAGGAAAAGGGCTGTTGTTATTAACGGTCAGGCTCGCGAGCCGGGTTTAAGGCAGGAGTGGGCGGGGCTGAAGGAGCGCGAGACTTACAACCGCTGTGATGAAGGCTGAGGAAACATGGCATGAAGCGGGAAAAAAGATGAGAGGAATACAATGTTGACAGAGGGACACAGAATGAGAGGGATGATGTGAGAGAGAGAGAGAGAGAGAGAGAGAGAGAAACAGCTGGGGAGGTATGGAGTAAAAGCAGAGAATGGCATTTAAAAGAGAGAGAGAGAGAGAGAGGGAGGGAGGAGAGAGCGCGCCTTGCTGAGTGACTTCAAGTAGTCCATTCAGGAGCAGTCCTGTGCTAATGTAATCTCTATGGAAATCATCCTTGCAAATGTTACGTTTCTTTCCCCCTTGAGAGGTTCTGGGTTCTAGTGACCACAGTGACAATTAAAGAATCGATTTGATTATTTTAATGTTTGTGCTGTTCCCTATTAGACTCTTTTCCAATCCACTTCAAGCACAAAACCAAGCAATTAAAAGTTTATGCCACCCATCTGTGGCACTCTGTCAGTCCTGGGATCTGAACACACAACCTGCTGGTCACTAGAGCTAGCCTGCATGTCTGTACAACATATTCAGCCATTTCATTCATTCATCCTCATTTACATTTATCCTGGTCAGAGGTCCGATGGATCTTGAAGTCTATCTTGGTAACACACAGCGCAAGACAGGAATAGACTTTGGATGGGACACCAGTCCATTGCAGGGTACCTTGCATACACACACACACACACACATATACACACGCACACACATACACAACTTGGGGCAATCTAGCATAAGCAATCCACATGGTGAACTTTCTGTAAGGAGACATTTCTGTATTTAACATTTATGGAAGGAGTCTCCAGTGTCAGTGCTTTGTAACAGTCAGAGTTAAAGTTTTCCACCACAGGAAAGTCCTCTGGCCCGATGATGTTTCATTTTGCGGTTTCTAAGTAACAAGCTGCACATTTTTTTTCATATTAGCTTTAAGAGAAAAGGTTTATAGCTGCTATAACGTAAGTGATAACGGTAATTTACTCATTTTGTGGACGTTCTATTTTAAATGTAATTATACACAGATAATAAGTAGCATCACTAGCATCATACAAACACCTAGTCGTTGATTATTTTCCTGTAACACTTGTGTTTTATTCCTCACATGTGGCATGACTGTTGAAATACACTATAAGATGTTCTACATTGTTTTGATGCTATTAGGCAAAGAATGACCCTCATAAGTCTGTTTTCAATAAATTCTAGCAATCTCCCCAACCAAACAAGTTAAAATTTGCACTTCCATTGCAGTGTTATACCATTTGAAAATTTTAAGTAGTAGGCAGATACTATTAAAACTGAAATCATGATACTTTTCTATATTGCCTGGAAAAACATGTGGTGTTATTTGAGAAATCTTTATAACCTCTCTCTGCAGTCCTAACGCTACTAACGCTGTCTTTTGACTTGAAAAAAATCAATTCATAGCACCCGATGTGTATAATTTATGCTAATTTCCAACTTTCTTCCTCAATCCACTGTGGGATGAGCCACACTCCTGCCTTAGTGTCAACAGGAGCTAAACACAGGGGCCAATATTATCACTATGTTACTACATAGTCCATAAACGCTAGTGCTGAATTAATATCCAACTGTGCGTCTATAAATACAGAGAAATACAGACTTCCCTAACCTACACAGGACAGATTAAAACACAGATTAACCCTAAACCTGGACTAAAATGATGCTTTATTTGGCCTAGAACTAGGCTTCATGTGTGCTGAGAATCGAACTGATGCCTCACTTGACGCACAGAGAAAAGACTGACTGCGTGCCAATCAAAGCTTTTGATGTTTCTGACAAACTATACGCTGACAAACTGTAAAATGAGTTTTCATAGAAATGCAGGAAGAATGAGCTGACTCCTGCAGAATGATGCATGGTTACCATAGCTACAAGATCCGCTTGGGAGCAGGGTGTGTTTCTGTGTGTTTTTCTTGGCATGTATTTAGCACTTTGCAGGGATCAAATGTCCCTATGATGTTAGAAATACAAGATGTTTTTATTTTTTTTATTCTGGGGTCATTTGGTTAGTACCATACCTTGGTGTAGGCATAGTTTCATTTAGAGCCATTTAGCTGATGTTCCCCATAAATGAACTAACGTAAGACTATCTCTCTGTGTTTCAGTCAGAAACAGTAGGATTTGTGCACTTCTTATGGAATGAGAAATGTGCCACTACAACCTGAATTTAAAATGTACAAATCAGAATTTTTAAACCTTTATTTGAATTTGTAAGTGAAATTTTCTAGTTGAATTATCTCAAATTGAAACTGGTAAACTATAATATGTATAAACTAGGTCACAATACACTTCTCTGAGATAACATGGACATCATAATAACTTTTTTATATGTATATTTAAATTACAAAGTGACCAGAAGCCACTGATTTGATGTTAAAATTTTATGCTTATTGTTTAAAAATGTAAAATATTTAAATATTTTACATATTTGTTATTTTTGTCTGCTCCTTCTCAGTGTTAAATATACATATGTTTGAATTCTAAATATAGTTTTTGAAATGTAAAAAAAATTAGGCATTTATTTTTGTAGATATTTTATAAATCTTTCATATTTTTTATTTTTCACTGCAACACTACTGTATATCACGATACATATCGTGTATCAGAGAAATGACTTCATGAAAATCATGATTTGATATTTTTGTCAATATCACCCACACCTATTTTCCAAATACAATTTTATAATAATTCAGATTCAAAATCTTTGACATGGACCATGCCACTAAATTCTGAACTGGATTTTCTATACTTGATCCAACTACAAAACTTCACTTATAAATTCAGATAAGTACATAAAAATTCAGATTGTAGTAACACATTTCTCATGCCATAGGGTCTCCTGAGCTAAAAATACTGCCATTCAGAGGGCCTTATAAACACAGTTTTACACCTTCAGTCCCATAATTCTCTTCGCCAGACCAGAATTCTTTGAAAGCTTCTACAACTGTGGTGGAATAAATTAAATTGTTTGTCTCGTAGGAAGCTCACAAAGGTATTTCTGTTCATAGACTATCAGAAGTTGTTCTGTGGTTAAAACAAAACTAATCAGACTAAACACGAAGTAACAACTTACACTCACTAACTCGTGTTACTTAGCAAACAGGCCTCTAGTTCTGTTCAGCCACCAAAAGAAACAGCTGCCATTAGTTTACCTGTTCGCAGGTGCGCAGGTAAACTAGCGAGCAATAGTGAATAAGCAAAAAGTTGTCATATGATGGTGTGAGTCCGTACTCAGTGCCTGGAAAGGCTTCTCAGTTTCAGTGGACCTTTAATGGCTGCATCTTCCAAGACCAATAACATCCTGGACTGTTCTTCATCATCATACTCTATTCATGTTTTCATACTTGGAAGTAGGCTCATATCCTTTAAGCTTTTCTCGTACATTTCGCTTGTCCTATTATCCAGCAAAAGCACCAATCCAAGATCTCCTCGTCTGCTCAAATGTCCATGATAACCATCATGGACATCTTTTCATGTATTGTGATCACGAAGCTGCTATCAGCATTCTTTACGTCAATATATTTTGTTGCTTGTAATAGAAGATAATTCCTACTGATGGTGCTATCTGAGGAGCTAATTTCCTGATGGAGATTTTAGAGTGACTTGTTAGACAGCGCGCTCTGTCACCATCATCAAAACATAGAGGGGGAATATTTTTTGGAAGAATGGTGTTCATCACACTAGTACAGTTCCAGAGATTTGTAGAATCAGTGCCAAGGTACATTTACAATGTTCTGGTGGGTTATGGTGGCCCAACACCTTACGTACACACTTTATGTTGGGTTTTCCTTTAAATTGTCAGCCATTTGATAGTTACAGTCAGTAATATTTGACAAGGCCAACAATCCTGGCAGAACAATACTCATACTAAATACTAAATACTCATAATATCCATAAACTGTTCATGTTCTCAGATTAGGAAGTCAGCATTATTATTTCCCAGCTTGATGGTTAATGGTGAAGACCAAATTCCACAACAAAGTCCAACAAAGACTCCTAAACAGTAAAAGAAAAAAACTCACCTCTAACTTTAAACTGAGTCTCTTTCTTTTGCCCACTTTTTAGTCAAAAAATACGACAAGACTCACTTTTTTTTTCCAGTTTCACTTAAATAACATTTCAGTTGCAGCTCACCATAACTCTTAACACTTAATAAATATGAAATAGAAATAATGAGCAGAAAAATTGAATGAATACTAATGCATAATAATACTACTACTACTAATAATAATAATTTCTCTATCACTTTCTAGGATGCCCTGTATACCTTTGATATTTGCCTATTTATTACTAAACATCAATACCACTTTATTAAACTTCCTAACGTTTTCTTAAGCTTCCTGCCTCATGCTCTGTAAATCAGGCTTGGATGTTGTCCTTCATCTACCGCTACGTAGTGGTACCTAAGAAAGACACACAGAGGTACTGTTGTACGAGTCTCCAAGGGGTGTGTGTGTGTGTGTGTGTGTGTGTGTGTGTGTGTGTGTTTGTGTGCTGAGTAGGAGTTCAGCTTGTCGCTTATGGATTTTTTTTTCTCCTTTAAAGTGGCCTATACCAAAACAGACAAGATCAGTAGCATAACCGTTTTCTTAAAACATCTTCTAGTGTCCACAGAGCCTGAGAAACTTTTTGCACTTTTGTGCAATAATCAATAATGAAAGTGGCATTGTTTTTCAGTGTGATGATACAGTAATTCTGTTTACTTCGATCTTCTGAAGGGTGAATAAATCTCTGGGTGAAATAATATATTCTACTGACTAATGCATCTGAAAAACGGTACGGAAATAAATCACAATATGATAGACACACAGGCCAGTAGCACTGTTTTTAGTATGTTACAACATTTGCGTACAACAGGAGAGACATTAAATGAAATATAACACTGCAGAGGCAGGGCAAGTATTTGGCTAGAGAAACTGCTAGAATATTTTTTAAACAGGTATGTGAAGAGGTTTGGTCTTAATCTCTAATGTAACCAAAACAATGTAAAAATAGTTTTTCCTCAGATTTTCTCCTAAAAAGTAAGCCACCCTGTTAAGTATACTTAATTCATTACACTGTACTTTATGTCGTTAATATCATAACAGAACTATATAATTATTTTATAATTATTTTTAATTTCCTTATCACACTGCACCGCAACACTAGTATAGAATTAGAGTATATCCCTAATTCTAACAAAATTCATTCATGTGCATGCTTTACAATTAAAGCACAGCTTCAAATCTCGGTGCTTCGATTTTGTCTGAACGTGACCTTCGATTACATCACAGCGCAGATTTTTCGACGCCATCATGTCAGTGTTGAGCTACGCTGACCCGCGGCTCGAGTATCCGGGCCGCTTACATAAGCAGCCATCTGACAATGAGCGCTTTCACACTCTCTGCAAAGCTTCTCGGGAAAAGAAATCACACGTGAACAGTTGTGTCGTGATTTCTATGGAGTGGAACAGAACAAAGACTGAGGTTTGGGGAAATATGATATGATATGATATGATGATAGATATGAAGGGGATAGACTCTGATCCATTGATTGGACAGATGAGAATACTCAGAAGTGGATCAAAATAATTGTATTGTCTTCTTTATATGTCAGTTATCTGATCATTCTGACTAGACATAATGGTCAGATGACTGAGATTACATGTAAATTAATCAACGAAATGAAAAGTTTAAATAATCTAGAATAATCAGAAAGGGGGTTGCATTATACCGCAGTACTGTTGAATTCTCAATTCTGATTTATCACAAGGTTTTGATTCATTTTCTGTAGCAGCTCTGACAAATCACAGGTTTATATTAATGTGCTTGTTCTAACATTTTATATTTTCTATAGTAACAACTTAACTAATTACTGTATGGTGGACACTCCACGCAAATGGGTTTAAGAAATGTGTGTAACCGTTGATAATTATTTAAGTTTTTTGGAAGGAGTCTCCAGTGTCAGAGATTTGTAACTGTTAAAGGTCAAGCTGTAAGTTTAGGGTACTTTCTCAGTAACATGACAAGGTGCTGTTATGTCTTATTAACTTCAAGAAAGAAAGAGGCTGGTAAGGGTACGAGTGTTTATATGTGTTTTAACATGAACTAACTTGTTTCTCGGACGTTTTATTTTAACGCATGCTTAATTCCGACTGAAAAACATGACCAAAGCCCAAATCAGCAAGTTATATGCTGCATTTCTTAGAAATTATCCTTAGAATTTGGAAAAAGACAAACTCTGGCTTGGAAATTTGTAAAAGTGTAGCCCTCTCGATATTATTATTACTAAAGAATAACAAGAAGGCAAAAGGTGTTGAATTAGTGACTATATATATATATATATATATATATATATATATATATATATATATATATATATATATTTGGTGAACAGATTGCAGGAAGGGTTAAAATGGGTTAAAAATGCTGAATATGTACAGTTACAGTATAGTGTGGTTCCCTCATAATGCCTGTCATGTTCCATGACTTGTCTCGTTAAATATCAGTTTTCTGCATGCACTGGAAACACTGGAATGCATTTAACTCAAGAGTCTGGAATGCAGACTATTATTTAATAAATTCTTCTTGTCATTATTGTTGGAGATTAAAGTAACATAACCACACATGATGTCTGACATAAGAGAAATTAATGCAGCGGTAAATGCACAGCGATGTTCTGATCAATTATCTTGATGCCTGTGAGCTACTTCACACGGTTCGGAAAGGCCAATCGGCTAATGAGACGACATTTGATGTGCCACAGACCGTGAATAATCACTTCCTGACCCTCTCTATGCTCAGCTTTATGAGAAGCCTTTCGGTGTTAATTAATCGTAACATGACAAACGAATTACCGCTACAAATGTAAATTTCATATTCGAAGAGGAACTTTAAAGGTTGCGGGTTAAATAGTTTCAAAACATTTTTTAAACGAGGCAAATGTCGAGGAATGAATAGCGTACTAGAAAGGGTTAAGCCCTCAGAGGATTGTAAAACTTATAATCACCATGTTAATGTAGTGAATCGTTTATAGACCGATAAAGAAAATAATGTTAGGGCAGAAGGTTTGTAACACTATTGAATCAGAATTATAAGTAAATTATAAGTGTCCTAATCTGGAAGAAATCCCCAGCTAAAAAGTTGAGAAAGTCAGGAGGAACAGCACACCTTGACACTAATAAAGAACACTTAAACCCTTTAATGGTTCTAACTAAGGAACATGCAGTCCTTTGGAATTAGCTTTTGAGGATTATAAGCTCTTAGAGATACACAGGAAGATCTGAAACCGTATTCAGGAGGATTAGAAAAAGCTTTCATCTCACCTTGATGCATCAAAGCTGTCATACGATCCCACGGTGTAGTGTCGAAAGAGCTTCCGCCTCTCAGATCGGTCCGCTCGGGCATCTGCAAAGACAAGACACGTGCTTCACGTTTATTTAGATCAAACTGAATGACCTAATATCCAAGAGATTTCAGTTCAGTTTGAATTAGAACAATGCGTCTTGAGAAACTGTTGTTCTATTACAGTTTGTCAGGCTTCATGATGAGCCTATGACAGTTATTACCAAATCGCTTCATCGGAAAGTTTTGATTTAAAAAAAAAAAAACAACAACTGTTAGATTGAACTATTAGATTCCATGATCATATGTTTCAACATAAATGTATGTAGTTTGTCAATGCATCTGCAAACAAGAGGTTTCTCCTTAATAAGTTCATTGAATTGAATTCTCAATTCTGATTGGTCCATTCTGATTGATTTACACTAAATTTCTCTAGGAACAACTTACACAGGGACTTGTATGATGCGGCATATATACAGATTTTTGAAAAAGTGTGTAATTTTTGAATTGGTGAAGTTTGCTGTAAGGAAATGTTTACTTTGCATTTTGGAAGGAGTCTCCAGTGTCAGCACTTTGTAACAGTCAGCATTTTGTAACAGTCAAGCTGTCATTTTAAGCTTTCTGATGCTGCAAAGTCTACCGGATGGAGAGCGATGCAGTTTCTCAGTAACAGGACAAGCTGCATCTTTTTGTCTTATAAACTACAAGAGAGAAACAAATGGCTGGTAAGGTAAAGCCTTTTTATATCTGCTGTAACATCTGCACTATATTGCCAAAGGTTTGTGGACACTGGGCCGTAACACTCATATGTGCTAGCTGAACATCCCATTCCAGAGTTAGTTTGTTAGATTTTCGTTCAGATTGAAGTTGTAATCCTACAGCATACAAAGACATTCTACAATTGTGTGCTTCAGGTTTATTGGGGAAGGCCCACGTATGAGTGTGATGGTCAGGTGTCCACAAACCTTTGGCCATATAGTGCAAGTGATAACAGGATTTTTTTTTTTGATGATCCACAAGTAATTTACATTGATATTTACATACTTTACATGTTGTACAGTAAAAGATTATTTATCTTTTTTATCACAACCGTCTATGCTGTGATATAAGAGGATTAAACCTATTATCATGATTATTATTATTATTATTATTATTAGAGAAAAATAATAGTATTAACTTTACATCATGTCAGGCTACATAGCCCCACCCTGTCATTCATTATTTTCTTAAAACAGCATGCCCTCAAGTGTTTTAGCACTGACCCCTATCATCATCATAACTGAAAAATGATAATGTTCCATTTTGACATGAGCTGAACACCAGTGGAATGGAAAGAAATAGCAAAAGGAATAAACTGCCCACAATGTGGCCTTCCAGTAATGATAGCATGATGCAATATCAAAGGGCACAGGGGAGGAAAAAAATGCCTTCTGCTCACAAATTAGTGTCCATATGTGACCATATGCCATGGTGTCCCAGTAGTCATTTCTGCAGAAAATAAAAACATAAAAATCATGGAAAACCCACAATACATGGTCTTTGGTCAGGAAGCAAATCAATGGAGAATAACCTCTTTCCTGGAAATTGGAACCTGTTCAATGGTAAAAAAAAAAAAAAAAATCACCAGCTCATTTCAGTGGACACATCGTATCGACCCAGCACAGCAACAAGGAAGCTTTTTAAGGGGAAAATGCTGGAGAGGAGCCAGAGAGCAGCAGCTTTAAGGAAGGAGAGGTATTGACCCAGTGCTATAGAAACACAGATGATGCAGTGGAGGTGGAGTTAATGAAACAGGGGCTGGAATGAAACGCCGGCCCTGTCTTCAGATAAACTGAACACGTCTCGTGGGAGCACTCGTGTTTGGTGGTAAGTGTCTCATATAGCCACTGTTTCATATTAAGGGATGTGAAGTCATAGAGCTTTTATGCATAACTATCGCGCAACCGTTCTTTATCAGCGCTGTAGAGCTCTCATGAGCATTCATGATACGCAAAATACACATCATAGACTAAGTCCAATTCAAATGGAATAGGAAAAATGTCAAAAACACATCATATAGACGCACAATTTACATATAACCATCCTCTCCTTTCTTCATTCCATCATCTCTTCCAGAGACAGACTGTTCCATTTTCTAGCATTTTGTCTTCAGTTGGCAGGTTGAGGCTCCAAACTGCACCGTTTGCATTGTTCATGTTGATCCATGCTGATCATATCATTCGTCAGGAGGCTGCGTGGGATTCGACACCCCTACCCCCCCTTCCCAGTCCCCCCATCAATCCTGCTCAGTGCTTATCTGTTAAAGTCACACTCTCTCTCTGCTCTGTGGAAAACATTACGGCATGTGCATGATGTCGAAGGCCAGCTGTCTCACGTTAGCCTACGTCAAGGTGTGACGACTGTTGGCCTTTTATTGACATTAGGTATCAGGGTATTTGTGGTTTTTGTTACCTAGGACAAAAAAAGCACCATCTAACATACCAACATAGTAATAACAAGAAGAGATTATATGGCTCTTTATTATACATAATTAGGCACTGTTTTTACTATCTAGATACACAAATTGATGTATGTGTACAAGAGGTGTCTGTATCTGGAAACCCTGTAAAACTCTGAAAATAAAACTCAGAGTTAGAAATACAGCACTGTCAGCATGGTGTGTGTATTCTGGCTCTGACAGTTCCTCAACCTCCGCTACATCACTCCAGTTCATAACTGGTCTCGACTAGAGAGGGGCATAGAACTATTTTTTATTTTCTATTAATCCCGTTCTCACAGTTATTGTTTTTGTTTGTAGCTGAATGTAATATTTTCAAAAGAACTTAGTTGGTTCTATTTCAGAAAATATAAACAAACTAGTACGCTAATTTAAAGTAAAATTTATTTACCAAATTTACATAGTCTGTCGGGATGTTCAAGTACGACTTACATTAGAAAACAGACAAACAGGGGGCTCGTTCATATCTGACCACTCGCTCTCATTTGCATGAAAATAAAAACCAGATGTAGACCTCTAGTCTCAATCAGATGCCCTGTGAAACTTTCTGGCAAGCTTAAAAAAAAAAAAAAAAAACAAAGAAAAAAAAAAACTAATAGTAAACCTCCTTTCTGTATTTGTATCACTTCAGTGGACATTATCTGTTCATTCCGAATAACGTATTTGTATTCAATTGTATCCCTAATGCATACACACTGAGAAAAAAGGTACTCAAACTTTCTGTTGGCTGTTGAGTGGTCTTTTATCTGAAGCTAATTAAATACAAAACAATTATGTACCTTGTGTTTAAAGGTACACCAGGTTAAAAGTACATATTAAAGGCGCAAAAATATATTAAATGGCCAAAGGTTTGTGGACACCTGACCATCACACCAATAATCCTATTCCAGATTTAGTTCCCCTTTGCTGTTATAATAACC
>CM074951.1:22363289-22375410 GCA_037577455.1 Pangasius macronema | reverse complement strand
TCACCTCAGTCGTGGTATTGAGGGTGGCAGAGAGCGCTGGTCATTCACTCCCCACACCTACAATCCCTGCTGGACCCCAGACTCGAACCCATGACCTTCAGGTTCACCTTAAGGTTACAAGTCCGACTCTCGAACCATTAGGCCACGACTGGTTAGCTAATTTACAAAACATAACACTAGCTAGCTAATTTAACAAGTTAATATACAAAACATAACTAGCTAGTTAACATCATACTTCCTTCATTCTTCAAACCTCTCATGTAATTTGAGATTTGTAATGAATACTTTGAAGATTAATAAATTACTTGAAATTTTACTTGCGTAAGTGGACAAGTATTCAGTTTCAATAACACAAAGTACAAATCTTACAAAATAGTACCCAAGTACAGTGGTAGACAAAGTACAACAATCCTGTACCCTAGTGAAAGTAGAGATAACTTCGGTAACATGCGACTGAAGTAAAAGTAGAAGTATTCTTCTGCTTAATGTAAGTGTAAGTAAGTAAGTGTAAGTAATGTAAGTGTTACTGCAGGTGGAGCTTGAGGGGTGTATCTGTCTACAATGCAGGGTGTGAAGGAACTGCTCAATCATAAACTCATGGATTTCAAATAAATTATCTTCTTATTCTAGTAAGCTAGTCTTATAACCTTGGTTCTAATATTTCTGTGAAGTAGGAGAGTTAAAATATTTCTTATTTGTTTATTTTTAGTCTATTTACAGTGGCATCCAGTGACATGCATTCCTGCTGTGAAATGTGCTATTAAGAAAAAAACAGTACTTGTATAAATAAAGTGATGAAACACTTAAAATTAGCTTCACCATGAAAGAAGAGGTTTATCAGAACTATTTGCATTTCTTTGCTGTATTTATACATTAAAAAGTTAGTACATTTGAGCAGGAAATTCAAAAGGTGTGAAAGTTTTGCTTTGAAATGTAGTGGAGTAAAAGTATACAGTAGTGCCTATCATTATGGCCAAACAGTTCAATTTCTGTTTCATCTGATCAGAGATCACTCCTCCAACAAGCTAGGACTTTATCCTCATAATCCTGCTGGCTTTTTTCTGTTGGTCTTGGAGTAGGAGCTTCTCCCTGCATGACGGCCTTTCAGGCCAGTGGTGGATGTTCATACTTTGGTACCTGATGCCTCCAACTCCTTCACCAATTTTGGACCAAAGTTCTTTCATTTTTGGGAGCCAATTCGTGCCTCCTTCCTGAATGATGCAGTGTCTGTGTGGTCCTGAGATTTATATATTTGCGTACTTGTTTGTATAGATGCTCATGGTACCTTCCGTTGTTTGGAAATTGCTCTTAAGGAGGAACTGGACTTGTGAAAGGCCACTTTTTTGAGGTCTTGGCTGAGTTGCTTGGATTTTCCCATGGTATCAAGGGCAAAAATGGACTAAAGGTAGACTCTTAAATACAGCCATAAATGTGTCCCTTATTAACTCTTAATTATTGCCAATCAATTTCTGGAATCTTCTAGACTGTTTAAAGAGACAGGCAACTTGGTCTGTGTAAACTTTGGAGCCACTGAAATTCTGATATAGTAAATTAAAGCTAAAAAAATCTATCTCCAATCAATTGTTTTAAAGTGACCTCTGATGTGAACAAATTACATACCCTATCTGACTATTTGAATATCTTTAGCCTAGTCTATGTAACCTTTTGGCCTCAACTGTAAAGTCTGCAAAAAATACTTTAATGACATACAGATACTTGAAACAAGTATTTAAGTACAG
Source organism: Pangasius macronema (assembly GCA_037577455.1). NCBI lineage: Eukaryota > Metazoa > Chordata > Actinopteri > Siluriformes > Pangasiidae > Pangasius > Pangasius macronema. Next base: position 22,373,671 of record CM074951.1, on the reverse strand, counting down.
TAACAAATTAAATGTACTTTATGTTACTGTCCATCACTGCCCAAGTATGGTAAAGTTTACTCAAAGTTTAGTATTTTCCACCAAGCTTATAAAGACTGGATCTACAATCCAGAGTGTGCACTGTGTACTCCTGATGCAGCACATCCAGCAATTACCAAGACCATCATCAACTGAAACATCAGATTCTACCAGCATCATCATCATCATCATCATCATCATCATCATCATCATCATCAGCATCCCATTTTATCATCACCATCAGCATCAGCAAACTCCTCATCAAGGCACATAAATATATAAACACATAAACACAACAACCAGCTTTGCAATCATGCAGCTGCAGCCTGGATACTGAAAAAGAGCAAATGAATGAGTGTGACAGCACAGATGTCCCACAGGAGCAGGCCTGAGAAGTGGCTGATAAGTGCAGTGCTTCAAAGGAGCAAGAAAAATCCCACAATAAAAAAAGCCACAATCGAGGAAGTGATACAAACGATTCATTGTTTCATCCATTTGGGAAGCATACCTTTGACTCTGTCGTTCTTGTACAGCGCGATTTCTCCCTCAGCCTGAGGTTGATAAGACTTTACCACCACGTAGTGTCTCCCAGGCACGGCGCTGTACAGCCGACGCTTGGACCCCGGAGTCTCTGCCCCAGAGAAGCCATCACGCCCGGGACGTGGACTACAGAAAAAAAGAGAATCACACTTTAGTTTTGACAAACCAGCGGTTAATTACAAACATAATCTAAAGTTATTTATATCAAAGCGCTGTTGAATGCTTGATTCTGATTGGCCAGAAGCTGTTCAATAACAGCTGCTCTTCTATAGTAACAACTAACACATAGACTTAAATGTGTGAATGCTTGAATGCATAATTGTTGATATGGTGAAGTTTCTCTGAGGAGATTTTTATCTGCCATTTTCGGAAGGAGTCTCCAGTGTCAGCACTTTGAAACAGTCAGAGGTGAAGCTGTACCTTTAAGTTTGCTCAACACTCAACACCAGAGAGTCTTCAGCATGGAAGACTTTGCTCTCTATGGGTTTCTCTGTAACCTGACAAGCTGCATTTTTGGTCTTATTGAGTTCAAGTGAGAGAAAATAATAACAATTATCAATGAACAATTATAACCATTAACAATTATTTGCAATTATTTCACCAAAAGATGTAGGTGCAAATTAACTCATTAAAAATAATGGTTTGGTGAAAAATCAAATTTACTTTTTTGTTAGTTTTCCACTAGACCAAATGTAATAGATCAGCTAAGACAAGCGCAAAATTACAAATGATTTACAACAGCGTGAAATATTCTGAAGGACCCTAGGCTGTTCTGAAAGTTCAAAAAACATTATCTAAATACATGACAACAAAGCAGAAAACACAACATTAACTTTGCAGTTGTCATGTTTCCAAATTTGCTGTCGTGTTTTAGAATTTGCCATTGCGTTTTTTCTGATTTGCACTTGTGATTCTTAATTTGCTGTTGTGTTTTCTGAGTCGCATTCATGTTACTGAATTTGCTGCTGTTTGTTGTCATGTTTCTGAAATTGTTGTGTTTCTGAAATTGCTGGCACATTTTAGAATTTGCTGTTTTGCTTCCGAATTTGCTGTCAGGTTTCTACATTCGCTGTCACGTTCTGAATTTGCTGTCGCACTTCCGAATTTGCTGTCGTGTTTTAGGATTTGCCGTTGTGTTTTTCTGATTTGGACTTGTGTTTCTTAATTTGCTGTTGTGCTTTCTGGGTGGCATTCATGTTACTGAATTTGCTGTTGTTTTTCAGAATTTGTTGTCGTGTTTCTGAAATTGTTGTCATGTTTCTGAAATTGCTGTCATGTTTCCGAAATTGCTGTCGCATTTCAGAATTTGCTGTTGTGTTTTCAAATTTGTGGTTGTTTTTGAAATTATTGTTGTGTTTTCCTGATTTGCAGTCATGTTTCTTTATTTGTTGTGTCATCTGAGTCGCAGTCAGATTACAAAATTCACAGTTATGTTTTCTGATTTGCTGTGGTGTTTTTTGTTTTGTTAACATGCTGTGCACCGTAAATGACAGTAACTTCTGCAGTATAACAGGTTGTTGTCCATTTATGCAAACGTACAAAGGTACTGCCTAGGGCTATAGTGCAACATACCAGTGCTTATACAGGCCTAATATTATTTTGCAATAATTTGTAATGGAAATTGTAAGTACACTGACTGAAGAGAGCAGAAAAGAGAGCAGAAAGCAGGATTGGCTGTTAAACAGCTCCCTCTACTGTTCCAAAACTAACACAAACTTTATATTCAGTGTTTTATTAAGTCCTTATTGTAAATCTAATACCAAGGGTCCTGAGTGAATCAATTCTGGTCTGCGCCAAAATAATTAGGCTGTGTGCTGAGGAAATAAGCAGCAGCTCCGGAGAGTAGCAGTGAGTCATTGAGAAGCAACTTGGGACGCACCATGCAATAGCTAAAAGGAGCACTCTGTGATTATATTCAAATATAAAAAGCCTTGTGGTGCAGAAATGCGGGAAAGCAGAAAGCGTGAGGCTGGGAATGGAGACAGCAGGGACACGACCTGGATATGAATCAAATGAAAGTGGACTCTCTATCCATCTATTTGTTTCTCTCTACATATCAATAAAATATTAAACAAAGTATTAATGATAAATCACATTCTGAAAACGATCCAAAATCATTAATTAATTCTTTCTAAATTGATTATATTATCAGAACAAAATATCAGAACAAGTAAACTAACTAACTAACTAACTAACTAACTAACTAACTAACTAACTAACTAACTAACTAACTAATATATCCAAGCACTATGAATAGGCTAAATAAGTATGTTTTCAATCTGGATTTAAAAACACTTAGAGCTCATAGAGCTACAAATTGTGTTTCTAATTTTCTGTAACTATTACAGAGTTTAGAAGTGACATAAATAAAAACAAGTATAATAAAAATAAAACGTATAATAAAATTGTCAACAGTATTACAAGCGATTTTAGCTCATTAACATATAGAAACTCTCCTGGACTCTGTGTGATTTACTACAATATCTAAAGTGTCCTTGAATATTTTCTCACTATCATTCATCTCTACCACAGAACCTGTAAGGCCTAATTACGCAAATGACCTCCTTTCCACCTACACCGTGACCCGCCCCAATCGTACAGAAAGCCTCGCCGAAGCCTCACTCCGGCCTATAGGAACAGGATGAAATTGGGACGAAGCGCCTACACTTGCCCTTTATGTGACTTTCCCTTTAATAAGCCTCTACTGGGAGACAGTCCAATGTCAACGCCAAAGGCACAGCTACAGCTGACTGCATGAACTAGCAAAGACAGATTAGCCTGTTACGCTCCCTAGCTTGACCATGTCCAGTGCACATGTGATGATGTCCAGTGCACTTTTGCTGTAGCTGTTTTAGATTTTATGGACATAAAATGTAAAAAGCGGTGAGTGTTCACACATTTTTTTTGCTTGGTTTTTTGTTCATATCTCCTCCCAAGCATGCTGTCGTCACAATCTGCTGTGCTACATAAGTGCTCTTCTCCTGAGATCGCCACTGACCTAATACATTTCTCACAAATGAGAGACTGATATGGTGCTATGTGACGTTTAAAAAACATCGTGTACTATTCACTTTGTGCCTTTGTCCTGGACATCATCAAGATTCGCAAATGAGAAAACTACTACTAATAGACTTCAAACTTATATAAACTATATAAATATAAAGAAAAAGCCCTGGCTTTTTTGTTACAATTTCAATTATCACACAGAGCACTTACTGTATATTATATTATATTTTTAAGCAATAACCCCCCCCCCCAAAAAAAAACAAACAAACAAACAAACAAACAAAAAAATAAAAACCAGTGACTGTTGTCATGCTACCACCACCATGCTTCACTGTGTGGATTGTGTTCAGAGGGTGATTGTGCTGGGTTTCTGCCAAAAGTAGTGATTTTTGCCAAGACCAAAAAGTTGAAAAATTTTATTCTCATCAGACCAGAGAACCTTTTTCCACATTTCCTGAGTCTCCAGCATATCTTTTGGCAAACTCTTGTGGAGTGTCCAGACGATGGTTGTCCTGTGATCAGCTTTTCCAATCTGAGCTCTGAACATCTTCAGCTGCTTCAGAACTACTTGGTTGCTTCTCTGACTAATACTTATTACCTGGTCACTGACTTTTGGTCAGAGTCACAGTTGTGCCATCTTCTTTCCATGTGTTACAAAATTTGAAAGAGTTCAAGAGGGATACAAGGCACCATATATATTATTTAAATCTTGCCCAGTTGTGGTAAATATTACTGTTCAGTACTGTCAGTCACCCTCAATCTCACCCAAACCTGCTAATTAACTGGTGTGTTTCTCAGATGCTTCTTTACTCCTTCATCCTTCAGGCTGTGACCTGGAAATTGGTCGAACTTCTTCAACATTACTGACCTATTAATTCTTGATATGCTCTCAGAGGAATCAAGGAGACATCAGGCTTACAGAGTGAAGCACTTGCGCAGTAAAGTTCTGATCGAGCACATTTATTTCCATTTGCAGGTCATAAATACATAAGAGTTTTAATTAAAAGAATAGAAATAAATATCAAAGGAAATGGCAGTTTTTTTTAGAGGATTTTTGCAGTTACCCGCTAGCTGAAAAATTCACCTCTATTTTATTTTTTTACAAAACAGAATTCTGTTTTTATTTTATTTGACAATGATTTGCTCTCTAAAAACCTGTTACAACCTGAGCTGACTCAGCAATTTTATTTTTGCTTACCATTTGACATCTAGTCAGTTTATTTCAGTGGTCTGCCTTTAAGGTGTCTAATGGCACAAAACAGTCAACATGTGTTGGTTAAATGTTAATTAAAGCAGTTTGCTGTGAGGAAGTTGTGCTTAAAAGCCAATTATTAATCAGGAAATCAGCTCTCATGAACTGAGAACAAAAAAATATCGACCGTTCACAGACAACAAGAAAGTGAATGTGGAGTAAAGTGAATGTGTTCTATGATATTCATCTGTAATTTATTGCTAAACAACATGGATTAAAAAAAGTTCAAATTTAAAATCACTCATTAGACACTAAATGATGATGACTGGAGAAAAATGACCTTTGGGCTAAACGAGTCTGCAAATTTGCATCATGCAACTAAAATTAAATCAATTTAAACTGAATCATTCATCAAAACATTGACATAATTTAATATTTTATGGTGAGATGAGCTCAGGCATCAGCCGACCTACAGATTTCTTTTTTTTTGTAGTTTTAAATGCATTTGGGGCATCTTTCCCTTCTCTCATCCTGATTTTCCCCCTCTCCTCTCCTCTCCTCTCCTCTCCTCTCCTCTCCTCTCCTCTCCCTTCTTCCCTGAACTCTCATCTCCTTTTATTTAATTCTTGGTTTGTCTTCTCCTTTCTTTCTTGTCCATTTACCAATGTATTTAATACAGATGGCATAATACCATTTTTCTTTTCTAATAACAAAACAAAATTTTAGTTTTTAAAGCAGAAATAACGGCTGGATATCGATATTAACTGATACACAAGATTTGGGTATCAGCTAATATCGATATCCAGCCGTTATTCCTGCTTTAAAAACTAAAATTATTTTTAAAATAAATATCTAACAAATACAGCAAAATATATATAGCTTTATACAAAAAAAGACTTATCCAAAAATTACAAATATAATAAATATTTAGTATAAATATAATACAATCAATCATAACAGAAATACCAAGTCTCTTTAAATATAAACATTTACAGTCCACAAAAAATCTTTTCCAAACCCAGTTCAAATCTTTCCCATTTGTTACAGGATTGGATTGAATTCATTTTCTTTCCTCCGATATCTGATCCTCCATCATTTGCTGGTATCACACTGATACTGATATCTCTAGTATTGACCTTATAAAATAACAGTGAGCGTTTGGTAATCTTCTGGGTGATTTGATGATTGTGCCATTTAGCCTTTGTAACTCCTAAAAAGGTTTATTTTGTATAATTTTTAACATTGAATCTAAGAAAATATGCGTTATATGCAAGGTTTCTTTGTTGACATTTTTGTTTTAAATGAGTAACACGGTTGAAAAGAAAATTTTAACCTCAATCTATAATTTTGGTAACAGGGTTGTACTTTCAAAGTGACCTCATCAGTTACTATCACAATATTTTTGAAATTAAAGAATAAATATGAGAGAAATCATTTTTTATCTTCCCTTGATCTTCAATAAATTCGGATGATGCAATTTCCTGTTGAATATGAAAAATATTTCCAAATATTTCCAATATTTCCAAATATTTCAGGACTGTGAGTGTGTTCAGGCAAGAGTATTGAGTAAAACATACTAAAAATGTACTACAATGTGCAGTTTTTCATGACATAATGGAAAGCATGAAATGTTGAATGGATTCACACATAAATGCAGAATTTTTTTTACATATATACCTTTTTCTGAGTGCTGTCGAGATATTTTTAATGTTTTAAGTTATTTATATGCACATAGGCTGTTGTGAAGGACACTTTACCCGTATTTAAAATGTCTTTAACCTGAAGGCAGCACTACAGACTGTGAGTGATTGAGAGTCTTATTTCCACAAAGTCAGTTGGGACTCTAATATTGCTGGAGCAATCGAGCCGCCAATGCTCTTAACACAGCTGTCAAAGCAGCCCTGAGATTTCCCATCCAGGGATACGTTGCATAAGAGCACGGCTCTTATTTCTGGATGAGAAAAGCCAATGTGGGCTAAGCTAATTATGCAAAACAGGTGATATAGAAATAGAGCCACTTAGTATTAGATATCGGTTAAGGTGGCATATGAATAGTCTCACCCACGGAGCTATTTATAGAGTACCACTGCAAAAGAAAATGATATTCTAAAAGACAGTGTGAGCTCAGCAATAAAAAAAAATGGAGCCATTCAGAAAATGTTTACATACAAGAATATTTAACCTGACATCTCTGAATAGTCAGTGTGTTTTCTTCTGTGTTTCAGAAGTTTCTGGATCAATCATGGTCATGTACATATCATACTACTACATCTATGATGAAGTAATACTTTGATATCATTTTACACCAATCTGGACCTCTGTGAAAAGTCAATATTTTCTCAACATTCAAGACCCTGACGTCCCATCCAGAGTGTTTTCCCACCTCGTGCCCAGTGATCCTGGCATAGGCTCCAGCTCCACTGTGATCCTGACTAGGATAAACTGCTTACTGAAGAGAAAAGGAATGACTCACTGGTCTTATGAAAGCTGTTTTATTGACTAATGTCCATTGAGAGTTTTAAGCCATTAGAGACCCTAATGAGTCACAACCAAATAAACTGACTACAACATGTCAATGAGGTGGCAAATTTTAAGCTTGGTACTGAAGATAACAGCTGCTGAGAAGATTTAGGTCATGTATTTAATTAGTTTTTAAATTGAAAACCGTCATGAAATTGTAACAATGGAGACTCAGACAGAGAGAGAGAGAGAGACAGAGAGAGAGAGAGAGAGAGAGAGAGAGAGAGAGAGAGATAGGATCCATGTGTAAGGATAATCCAACAACAATCATGCAGGCAATGATATCAAGATAATATAATAACAATACACAGAGCATACTCATCACAGGAGACTTGGCAACACTTTGCGACTACTCAGTAGAATGCGAATGTATGAACACATATGAACAAGGAAGCAAACCGAAAGTGAATGATTTGTACATAAATTGTAAAACAGCCATTTTTTTTTTAAATGTTGTCATCCAGAAACCAAGAAGGATGCAAAATCCTTTTGGAATCAGCTGTCCATTATCCATCTTTTCAATGAAGATGGATGAGGAACAGAATGTTCAGTCATCCATAAAATAAGAAGCATATTCACAACAGAGCTGATGTACATTTAGCGACGCCCACAAAACACCATAAAAGGCAAAGCTTGTAGAGAGCAGAACACAACAAAATGACGATTAAACAGTGGAAGAGCACCTCCTTTTCCTAGTTTTATAATGTGCCATTTATTTTAAATGAATGGCTAGTCTTATCTGTCTTCCGTTATGGATTTCTTTCTTTCAAGTCATTAATGTGAAACATTAATGTAAGTTTCACAAAATATATCACTAAATTCATTTGTTCAGTTGAATTAAATAGGTTTAGAGGTTAGACAGGTTAGACAGTGTAATCTGGATTTATCTCATTAGTAACTCATCTATCGAGTCTACTTTCCTTGTTAGATGAGTTAATTATCCATCAATTCTACTTACTAACTTGGCACTAGGTGCCAGGCGCTCCCAGGGAAACCATGGCAACCAAGAGTAAACTGAAGCCACGAACGGCCGCTAGTAACGAGCGTAAGGTAAAAAAAAAATCGCTGCCGTGTCAATATGACATTTAATATCGATGCGTTTTAAAAATGTGACATTGTAAGCAGATCCCGCAGTGTATGGAAAATGATATAGGGATATAAGGTTATATTACATTCTTCTAGCCATAGCCACAAACAAGCTCACAGGTTACCTAATCCTGACTACAACTAACACTGCACATCGACACTCGGTGCTTGACACAGTGTAGAAGAGAAGCACATTCCTCTGTTCCTTCTTTCTCCAGCCATCACAGCCATCCACCAAACCTGCAATTACCCAATGACATCAGAACTGACTGCAGCTGCCTCACTTTCCCTCTGAGCCTCTGAGGAGCATGCACATTATCTAATACACCACACACACACACACACACACACACCATACGGTCACGGCCATAGCAACTGCTGCTGTAACTAGGGACAGATCCCCATCAAGCAGCACACAGCTATGGAGGCCAAAACCATATTCACAAGGTGTTTTTTTTTACATGGATGCCAGACTTAGCACACTGGCAAAATGTGTCAAAAGTCACACTTTTTATACGCTCGTCTGAGAGCAGCTTGGAAGATTTCTGTATCATATGGGTGCCAGATGCCATAGAATATGCAAGCAGAGGCTTTTTATTTAGGTTTTTCCAAGAACCATTGTCTACTCTAACCCCGTCTCTTGTCCGTCAGGTCCAATCTCGTTCTTTTACGCATTTCTTTTGACATACTCTTAGTGTTGAGTAAATAATAATAATAATAATAATAATAATAATAATAATAATAATAAGACAGCCTTTATTGTCTCTTATACCACAGTGCTGTTCAAGTCTCAATTCTGGTGAGAAGGTCATGATTAATTTTGTATAACAGCAGCTTTGAGAGTGGTTCTGGCTATGAGGAAAATCACAGGTTTATGTTAATGCACTTATTCTGAAATGCTTCACTTCTAAAGTAACACCTTACATAGGAGCGTGCATGGTGGCCATTTCAAATATCCAAATAATATGCGGGTTACAAGCCATGCTGTTATTTAAGAAAGAAAAAAAAAAAGTATAATCATTGATAAATGGAAAGAGTCCATGTTGATATTTTGGATGAAAATCTTGTTTGTCTTGTTTTCACTGTCTATGTTACTGTCTGTTTGCCTTTACACTGTCTGTATAACAGATATGAACTCAAATCATAGCTAGATAAATTGTTAACTTCAGTCATTAGCTTGCTTGATATCAATATTTCCCAGTTGCGTCACAGTGAGCCTCGCTGATCAATCTTTTATTAACGCTGTGTGTAATGTTTGCATAAGCCAAATTGAATGAAAAAAATTCCACCAGATTTAAAAAGTTTAGGAAACGCTGATTTATTTCATACTCATATGTGTCTGTTGATGAATGCCAATCGCCCGTAAATTACCAGCTGATTTGCACTTGGTGACGCCCACAAAACTTCACAAAAGACAAAGCTCACAGGACTGAAATGGCAAGCGAAAGGCAAAAATAGTTTCTCAGAGGTAAAAGTAAATGTTATTTTGAGTCATGTCTGTGCCAATTAAAAAAATATATTATTTAACAGCAAAATAGCACCTAAAAGGCCAAAATCTGGAGCCAAATTATGTAGAAGGTGTATTAGATGTGAATTAAGTGAGGTGAAAAGAAAAGGATTTGGGAGTATACAACACATTGCAGCTTGAGACGTACCAGATCGGTCACTTATCAGCCACTTAGTGCTTGCTCTGATAAGGTGTTACACAACATTAAAAGAAAAATGCTGCAACTTATACACCACCTGAGCCTGTCCTCCTTTTAAACAGCGGCATTCTTAATTGAATGACTGGTCTTATTTGTGTTAATTTATGAATTTATTTTGGCTTGCTTGATTTAATTTTTTTCATATTTAATATTTCCTTAGGGAACAGCATAATCCGTATATAAAAGTGCAGTAACTCAAAGTTGGTTACAAAATTAAATCTTCTTTTTCTTCTTAAAGCTTTTCCCTTCAGGAGTCGCCACAGCGAATCATCACTCTCCACCTATCCCTATCTTCTGCATCCTCAACACTTGCA